>PVKM010019811.1:0-23908 GCA_004027735.1 Carollia perspicillata | reverse complement strand
GAAAAAGCCATTCTTTCATTCTCGTTTGAATTATTTATTTTTCTTTGAAGAACGCTGAACATAAAAGTTCATTTACATTCCCGGCTTCTCATAACTGATCACTTCAGGGACGCAGGCAGAAAGGCAGCCTGGAAATTACGTGCTGATAGGAGGGAGGATGAAGCACCCAGCGCTCCAGCCCCTCAGACCGAAGAAGCCTGCGTTCGCACATATCAGGCTTCTCTGCCTGAAAATCAGGTTTGAAACACAAGTGTTTTCCTAAGTGTAGAGAAGATTTTGTGCCTTAGAATCTGCCTCTGCTTTTGATTAGGTTTCAGCCTTTTTTTTTCTTCCCTGGGTAGAATTTAGAAGTGGCGAACTCCTAATTAGAGACTTTGCAGAATGATAAGCAAGTGTGTGCCATGTGTAGTTTTTCAGAGCTCCCATTTCTAGACATAGATTGGCTCACTAATTGCACACGTATACGGAGAAGCAGGGGAGCTTTCGTCATCCTAATTAACCTGCGTGTCTCCTGGGACTCAGGACAAGCTGGTGTGTTGCGCTGATTTCTGCGGCGGACACAAAAGTAAGCACTTTTGCCATCCGATTGGATACCTGATCATCAAAATACAGGCGTGCTTTGGGAGGGGCCCTGCCCTCCTTCCTTCCTTCCTCTTCTGTTCCCCCAGGGATGACCACTTCAGAGCCTGAAACAAGACGTTACTTTTACGTAACCTAAAAACCTTCCCTGCCTTGCAAATTCACTTGCAAATGAAAGAGAACTTTCACCATAAAATTTCCCCTCTCTGGGATGCCTTCAAGCGTGGTCAGAATCTTGTTCCCACTTCTCTTTCCAGCCTCCTTTTTATAAACAGTCCTTTCTACCCCAAGGTTAATCTCCAGCCACAGAAAAGGGATAAACCTCTCCCCGCAAATTAACTTCTGTCTCTCATTTAGAAACTTTTAGGCATGCTGCTTCTGTATGTGAAACGCCTTCTCACCCCCTAGTTGTTAGTCCTCAGGATGGTTAGGGCTTTGCTCAAACACCACTTCTTCCTGAAAGCCATCCCTGATTCTTAGCCTGGATGAGATGCCCCGTCATATCACAACATACTCTGTATTTTACTTTCTGGTTTACAGCTTCTGCTTTACCGGGCTCTGGTCCCTGCCAGGCAGCACACTACTTGAAGGCAGAGTCTGTGTCTTGTTCAGTAGTGTACCCAAAACCTAGCCCATGGCTAGGCAGACATTATACACTGAAATGGAAATGCACATACTTGTTTTGCTTGGGTTTCCACATTTAGCAGCAATTGAAGTTAACAATATCCTGCATACCCCCAAAGAACCATTATGTCCTACAGAATAAAAGTTGCTGTGATTTTCATATATATTTTCCCTTGTACCAATGACATGTAATCAACTAGAAATATGAAAACTAATATCCAAAGTGTCCTATCCACTGTTCCTTATTTCTTTAAAAATGCTAGTTCCTAACCTTCAATCTCTTCCTGCTTTCTGGGTTCCTTTCTTTCCACAATGAGCATCTATACCTTACATCTCTGGCTCCTTAAATGCTAAGCAATTTTCATTAATTTGCCAGTGCTCACAGCAGGCAAAACTAGATATGTCAAAAGATCTGTACACAACCAAGCCCACTGTATTGGTTCACGGTAAAGTTAATAAGTATCTGATGATTAACAGCCTATATAATAATTAACGCACCCGGACACTCACACAACACACAAAGAAAGACTGATTTACATCACAAGAGTTTTAATTAGAATTTTTATTAACAGAATTAACCTGGTGTTAAAATTAATTAGCGATTGTTTTTTCCCAAGTCATCCTTAAAGACATTCCTTGAAGGTACACTGGAAAACATTCCGTGAGCCGTTTCCATACAAAATGAAAAGCATGAATGTATGTAGATGATTTTCGCTGTGTCAGTGTCTTTTAGTGTTTGTGTTTCTTTAGGAATCGTGATCTCACAGGACTTTAACTACACAGCAGGCGGCTCCCATGCCACATCGCCTTAAAATATTGGCATAATAATTCATGCAAAAAGAAAAATAACCTGCAGCCACGGGTCTGTCTACTGTAGTGTAATAGCTTAGAATGCATTGAATTATTTAAATGTCACACCTGAATGATGTCTAACATGGTCCAGAAGCTAGCACAGCATATTTTTGTCTAATTCATAATAAAAAACACATTGTAAATTATAATACACATCAGAATATAAATTATTTTCTGTTACAGAATAAAAATAAGACATGACAGCGCAGGAGAATGGGCAATATGTATTTATTGTGTCAGCTGAGCGTTGTGGAGTTTTTGTCCTGACATAACACCTCCATATAGTTTTCAGAGCTGTTCCAGTAATTCAAATTAGAACTGAGGAAGATCAAATCATCATCTTATGCTAGAAAATGAGGCATACCCATTTTCTTGAACAATAAAACTCACTTTAAATGCAACTCTCAGAATTGTCGGTCTCTCAGCACTTTCTACATGTTAACACGACTGTTTAAGCTGTCCGTTAGAGCTGCGCCCCCTTGAACGTATGCACTGCTGTTTATGCGTACTGAGAACTAAGCAGGCCACCGCCTTGCACTGCCTGGAGGATGTCATTCACGTGTGTGTGTGTGTGTGTGTGTGTGTGTGTGTGTGTGTGTGTGTTTATAAACCACTGTGCATGTCGTAAACATTTACATCACCAGCATCTCTGTTAGTCTGACTTTTCCAAAGGAAGAGAACCAACAGGATGTAGAGATAAAGGAGGAGAGATTTCTTTCGGGAATTAGCGCGTGCAAT
Source organism: Carollia perspicillata (assembly GCA_004027735.1). Taxonomy (NCBI): domain Eukaryota; kingdom Metazoa; phylum Chordata; class Mammalia; order Chiroptera; family Phyllostomidae; genus Carollia; species Carollia perspicillata. The sequence continues at coordinate 21,115 of PVKM010019811.1, read as the reverse complement.
TGTGAAGTGTTGACAAGTCCAAAATCTGCAAGGTCAGCCAGCAGACTAGAGACTCGTGAAAAGTGGTAGTTTGCTTCCGAAGGCTGCCTGCTGCCAGTATTCCCACTTCTTTCCTGAATGTCAGTCTTCTTCTGTTCAGACCTTTAGTTGATTCTATGAGACCTACCCACATTATGGAGGGCAATCTGCTTTATTCAAAATCTACTCATTTAAATGTTAATCTCGTCTAAAAAATACCTTCACAGAAACATCTACCATGTTATTCAACCAAATATCTAAGTATCGAGGCCTAGCCAAATTGGCACATAAAATTAGCCACAACGGCTTCATACTGCATGGAGATGGGCACGGATTTGGATATAGATGTGGATATGAATGTAAATCCAGCTGAAGCTTGCTTTTTAGGCTCAATATTATTGTTGCAATCTATCCACATGGATGCATGTGTGAGTATTTCATGCATTTTTGCTGCTCTGTGGTGTTTTCATTGCATAAATAGACCACGATGTACTAACGTGTTCTCTGATTGTTAGATATCTGGATGGTTTCTGTGCTCTTCCTGGTGCACATTTAGCACATAATGACTGTCCTTGTGCCTGTGTCCTTGGACTGATGGGGAGCAGGAAAATTGCCAGGCCAGAGAAATGAGCGTCTTTTACGTTTCAGAGTTACCTTTCTGTTGTTGTCTAAAATGGTTGTGCGGGGTTACACTCCCACTACCAGTTTACGACAAGTCCGGTTTCACTACATGTGTTCCAACTCTTAGTGTTGTCAGCCTTTTACATCTTTGCCAGTGTGATGGTTCTGTTGGTTCAATAAGCATCTCCTCAGTTGTCCCTGAAGTTTAACATGGGTTCAAATTTGTTAGTTGTGTGTGACTTGCCTATTCATGTCTTTCCCATTTCACTATTGAATTACAAATGAGGGTGCTAGGGCAAGGCTGCCTGGTGTAGAACCCCCATATACTGATCACTCAACCTTCTACACACTTAACCTTTAACATCTATGGTTTCACTTACTCTTTAAGACTAATATGATTAGCTATCTTGTTAGAGTTATTGTGAGCTCTTAAGAAGTTAACTGATGTACAGTACCTAAATAGGGTCAGTTCAGTAAATGAAAGCTGTTATTAATATGCATAGGAGATATTTATACATTCTTGATATTATATAGATTCTAATATAGTCTCCCAATCTGTGATCAATATCTTAACTTAATGTTTAACTTTTAAATTTTAGTGTATTTAAATTTTATACCTTATATGTCTTGTTCAAAAAACCATTCACTATGCTAAGTTCACAGTATCATTTTCCTTAATTTTCTCATTAAAGTATTTAAGATTTAATTCTTCAGGTTTGTTCTTTAATGTACCTTGAACTTGTCACTGTTTGTAGTGAGGTACAGATGTAATTTTATATTTTCAGATGTATGTTGGTTGCTGGAAAAACCCTTATATGAGGTCTGTCGGGAAAAAAATGCAGCCATTGTTAATATAAAAAGAATGGTTTGTGCAACATCAATGCAACCTGGCAGCCAAGGAGAGTGGCCAGGAATGTGCACACATGAACAGTGATTACTTCACTAAGCTACGTGGGGGCATTGGATGCCATTGAGTGAGCATGTGTACTATGTGGCTGTCACATTCAAAATGACTGAGTGAGAAGAACAATGAATCTGCACCAAATTTTGCATTAAGCTTGAAGATGCCTCTGTGGAAACTATTCAGATGATTCAGAAGGCCGCAGCTCTGGGCCACTGGTGATTGGCAGCTTCACTACCATCCCTGCTCACTCATGCATCCCATCTTGTGCAGGACTTTTTCATGAATGTCAAGTCACCCAGGTGACTCAGCCTAGCCCAGATTTGGTGCCCTGTGACTTCTGGCTTTGCCCAGAAGAGATTTCAGACCATCAATGAGATTCAGCAGAATATGACAGGGCAGCTGATGGTGATTGGGAGAAATGTGTGTGGTGCCAAGGTTCTGGGGGACCATTGAAGGTGACTGAGGCGTCATTGTCCTATGTACAATGTTTCTTATATCACGTATCTTCTTCAGCAAATGTCTTTATTCTTCATATTACATGGCTGGACATCTTCTGGACAGACCTCGTATTTCCAGCACCTTTGTCCCTCTGATCTGTAATACTGGCTCTGCCTTTATAATGCGGCATCAGTATTAATCTACATCCACCTGTACTCTATTAAGCACACATTGTAGTGTATATTCTTAATGATTTTCAAAATCACACTGTCTGTAGCATACAGGGTGGGGCAAAAGTAGATTTACAGTTTATATGGAAAATAATATAAGAATTCATAAATGTGAGCACAAGGATAAACTCTGTTTCTCATACTCACAAACGTAAACCTGCTTTTTCCCTACCCTGTATGTCTGTGTACAGGTCTCCCTCCCCCACCCCACTCCCAGAAAGACGCCCCTCTAACTCTTAATTCTCAACTGCTTTCCACACGCCTGTTGGTAGCAGGAAATTCCCAGGACTTACAGAAGCCGAGGGAGCTCAGGTGGGAAGGGAGATGGGCAGATGGCTGGGAGAGCAAGAGGAGGGAACCTCACCGCAGGCCCTCCGCCCAAAGGCCCCTGCTCTCATTCAGTTCACTGCTGTCACGCCAGGCTGGTGCGGGGTGGCCACCTCTTTCCTCTCTGATGGGGAAAGCGGGAAATCTCCTTTCAGGGGGTCCCTAAACGTCAGGGGGCAGAAAATATGGATCCACACCTTACACCAGCATCTTGTACTCTTAGTAATCGCCTCCAGTCTTTTCCAGAGCTCTGCCTGATCCAGGGAGACTTCTGGGCTTTGCCCAGCATGAAGGCCACGTACATTTCCCCCAGCTCTGTGGCTCCTGGTAGCTTCTCTAAGCCAGGCTGGTGTTTGTGCTTGAATTGCAGAGCCAAGTCTTTCTTCAGAATTACAAAGCCCCTTTTTTCTTTTCCTCAGAGCTCTTCTTCCCAAGAATACACTTGGCTCTCCCACTATCTCACTTCAAAAATTCTCTTCTGAAACCCAAAGCAGGTTGCGAGCTTGTATTGCACAAAAAGAATAAGGTGTATTCTTCATTAAATGCTCTACAGTACCTAATTTCCAATATTTCTCCAAGTTCCTAAATGCCCTAGTATTTCCATAAAATTTCTAATTTTTCCTAAAGCTCCAGATGGTCAATGCAAATCATCCCAAAATTAAATAATAATGACACTCATAAGAATACATTGGAAATGGAAAAAAAAGGCAGACTAAATGAGCATTAGAAACAATGTATATTTTATTTAATAAAAGAATTAGACAAAAATTGTGACACTCTTTGTGGCTTTCCATCCTAATCACTACAAAGTAGTTCTAAAAGTAGCATCTTCTGATTTAATCCATAGGTACCAACAGCCACTTTTTATACCCCAGTAGTTATTTTTAGGCCTAATTTAATTCCTCTGCCCACGTGCATTAAAAATCAGTGAGAATAGTAATTCCTTTTTCAACGGACTTTGGTGGAGCTCATGGGAGACAGGTATGTATAGTCTGTACCTGGAACACTGCTCACTGAGGAGAAGGCATCCCTCCCTAATTCGGAGGGTGAGCACAGGGAGGACCTACATGTGCGGGGCGGGGGCTGTTAAAAGCATGTGGCGAAACTGTAGTGAGAGTCAGATAGACCGTGAGGTTTGGTCCTCCTTTGTTCTTGTTCAGGAAAACCTCTACACTCCGACCCTCAGAGAGAACCAGAGCAGGACGGTGGTTAAAGCAGTAAAAAGAGATTTTATTCAGAAACTGTTGCACTGGGGGAAAGCAGACCTCAGTGTAGAAGAGGGATCAGTTCTGGGTACAGCAAAGGCAAGTGGGATTTATAGCCCAGGAACGGAGTTGAGGGGAACAGTAGAGAGAAAATTACCAAGAGGAGACATGTAGGGTAGGGGCTGCTCTTACTAACCCCACTTGACAGGAGTCCTGCTGTGGGCAGGCAACGTGATCAGGTGTCACCTGGGGAGGCAGCAGAGGGTGAGGAATTTGGTCAGGTAGTCCAGGGTGGAGGTTCTCTCCAAACTGGCTCATCTGTCTTTCCAAAACCGTGTTTGTCAAGAGCGGGGGTCAAGGCCTAGTTGAGAAGAGAGCTTAGGGGCACCCCCTTAACTAACTTCGGTCAAGGAGAGATTCTTTGTCAGGTTCAACTCTCAAGACGCAAAAGAAGTGCATTTCTAGTTTGAGCCATCCCCTTGTCTCAGTTCTCGTGGAGTCAGTGGAGAGGCAGGGTCTGGCCGAGAGCACACGCAGCCTACAACAGCAAGGTCTCTGCGCCCACAAGTCCTTCACAGCCACCTGTCCACCAGCCCACAGCCAGCCCCCCAGGACTAACAGCTCTGTGCTGGCCCTGTCTTCCATCAGACTGTGCAAAGGGCGGACTGAGTTCCACAACGCTCCCCATGGGGCTGAAGGCTCCCACACAACCAGAATGCCTGACGCGTCCCCAGTGGGCATTGCCCACAGAGGGGAGTGGGACCCACACCCGGCCGCTCTGTGGCAGTGGGCCCCCGCCCTGTTTCTTTCGGTAAACTGGCCACCTCCCTGGTAGAGGACCAGCCTTATGTGAAGGTTCCTAATACTGCGCATTCTGAAAGCATCATTACAAGCGTGTTGGAAGAGAACATTTCCATAGTGAGCAGAGGGGCGGGCAGATCTGAGGCCAGTGTGTCAACAACAGCCACCGCTTAATCTGAGAAATCCATTTTCCTTAATTTTGTAGAAAGTGGCTCCATACTTCATTTTTATGTGTGATTATTTCATATTTTCTAAAAATTTCTCAGTAACTGAAGATGTGATTCTTGAAATGGGCCTCGTTATGTTGAACTCCAAACTCGCCGACCCCCTTCTCTCCTTTTGTGTTTACGTGGCGGGGAAACTGACACCGCTCGTTGATTTAATCACGCTCCTTAACGCGGAGGCAACACGCAAAATGTCCTTATTTGCACATTTGGCATGCGCAAGTGATTTCAATTCCAATTTAGGGAGGAAACAAATTCCATATTTTATCTTACTAAAATCACAGGATTCTTCTAAAAGTTAACCGATGAATTAAGCAGTCTGGTTAAAAATTGCTCAGAATTTCTCCAGTAACTATGGCAAAGAACAGGGGCTCTAAAGGGAACAGCATTTCTTGGAGGATTGTGAGACTAGGCGTTGGGGATTCAATCAGGGGAGCTTGCTGGATTCACCGCAGGGCCTCCGCACATCATTCTTTCATCTTATAAAGACCTGAGCAAGAGAGAGTGCTAGTTGGGGCAAGTTTTAACAAAATTTTCCAGAGTTATGAGTTCTCTGGCCAAGATATATTATTGTGCGGACGGTACAGTAGCAGGGACATTAATTGTTCTTAGTTAGGGGTGTAGTTAAACCTATATAACACTTCAAGATAGCAAAATAATAATTTGTATGTATTAAAAGTACTCATGGTTCATTATTCTGTAAATATTAAATTCAAGACTTAAATTTACTTACAAAAACCTCATTTTTATTACTCTTAATAAGTTCAGAAAAGAGACATAAATTATACCCACCTGGGCGACCTAAGTAAAATTAATTCCTACAGGGCTACGTGCACAGTGAGTGCGTCTACGGGCGGCTCGCGGTGGCTGCTGCCGGTCCTCGGGGAGCCAAGGTCGCATCACACATCTGGATGGGCGCAGGGGCTGTGTAAAAGCCACTTTTCACAAGATGCTTTTAAAAGAATGCTTTTTTACTCAGTGGATTGAGCACGGGCCTGTGTAAGCAAAGGGTCACTGGTTCGGTTCCCAGTCAGGGCACATACCTGGGTTGCAGGTCCCTGGTGGGGGACTCATGAGGGGCAACCACACATTGATGGTTCTCTCCCACTCTTTCTCCTTCCCTTCCCCACTCTCTAAAAATAAATAAATAAAATATTTTAAAAAAATAAATAAAAGAATGCCTTTTTAAACGACACATGATCACCTGTCCCATATCACCCCTAAAAACAGATATTTCTTTCTATGAGGGAGAGTATATCAATAGTCCACTCACTTGAACCTTCCTAGTAAGTACTTTCTTTGGGCATTGAGAACCCTGTACGTTCAGTGCAGTGAAAACACCTTGTAAGACACCGTGATAAGGGCTACCTGCCACTACACACTTAGGCACACCCATAGAAGGTACAACACCAAGGCCAGCCCCTGCTGTAAACTGTGACTTTGGGTGAGGATGGCGTGTCCGTGCAGGTGCGTGCATTGTAACAAGTGTCCCCTCTGATGGGGGATGTTCATGGGGGGTGCTGTGCATTCGTGGGGGCAGGGCAGGTAGGGGAATCTCTGTATCTGCCTCTCAGTTTTGCTATGAGCCTAAAACTGCTCTAAAAAAGTTTACTAAGTATGAAAACAAAAACCAAAAATGTCCTTTAGCATCTGCTTCATGCCAGTCACTCTCCTGGGCACTGGGGTAGAAAGGTGAGAAACACGGGCGGGGGCTTGCACTGCCTCCTTTCGAGCGCCCGAGAGCATTGGCTGATGACGCTGACAGGCCTTGAGCTCCCTGTCCCGCCCGGAGTGCTCGGTGGGCAGCCAGGCCCACCAGCTTGCCAGCCACGGTTATGAACCACCTGGAGCGAGGACTCTCAAGCTCCAGCCCTGGCTTCCCACGCGTGGGGCAGAGATGAGTGGTCTCTGCTGAGCCCTACCCAAATGACTCAGGTTTGTGAGCACAATCAGTGATTGCTGTTTGAAACTACTGAATTTAGGAGAAATATATCAGGAATCGTATTATGGGCTGAAATGTGTCACTCCAAAATTCATGTTTTGAAGACTTAACCCCAGTATCTCAGAATGTGACTGGACATAGGAGCTTTAGAGGGGTGGTTAAGTTTAAATAAGGTCGTAAGGGTGGGCCCTAATCCAATATGACAGTGTCCTTATAACAAGAAGAAATTTGAACAGAAAAGACACACCACAGATTCTCATGCACAGAAGGAAGACCATGTGAGAACACAGTGAGAAAGTGACTGACCATCTGCAAGGAGAGAGGCCTCAGAAGAAGCCAACCCTGTTGACACATTCATCTTGGGCTTCCACCTCCAGAACTGTGAGAAAACAAAGAGCTATTGTTTCAGCCACCCAGTTTGTGGTATTTCAGCAGCCCTTGCAAACTAAGACACAAAACAGGAAATCAGATTCAGTCTCCAGGCGCTGACATCATTCTGTACAATCCTTCAGATGTTGCTCTTGTCATTCCCCTTTTGCTCCATGAACTGCGGTTTCCTGTGATTGTCTGGGTTCAGTAGTGCTAACACCTCTCGTGGAATAACAGTATTAGTCAGTGAAAGGTGTCTTTTGCAAAAGCGGATAGATTTCATGAACTTCTAAAACATGAGTTACCCAAACCTGCTATAGTCAGCAATGTAAACATACATAACCTTTCCTTTCACTCACTGAACTTATCTCCTGTGGAATTTACTGGGCTTGTGTAATTATTTCTGAAAGGTGAAGAAAACATTACCTCCAGGGGCAAAGAGCTGCTATTAAAAAGCCAAAAAGATGAAATGTTTGATACAGTATTTTTTTGCCATCAATTAGGTACATATTCATTCATTCTGATTTATTTTGAGGATTTCTCATGTTGTGAACATGTTACATACTATTTCAAAGAAGATAACTACTGACTCATTTTTTTTCATTCTTTTGCCACTACTCATGGGGCAATGCCGAGCTGTGGCATCTGCTGCCACCTTGGTCACGAGTGAGCCTTTCCCCACCCGCCGCCTCCCACATCTCTTCCCTCTTTGCTCATTACTGTGCCCAGGGAGTTGAGACACACAGTTGATGGGGGTCTGCAGGAGGAGGAGACTGAGTGGGTTAATAGAGTCTTTGGGGCTGGAGCCGGCTGGGGCTTGCTCCAAACTGGGGCTGGGGGAGTTGAGTATGAGAAAAAGGAAGAGACCCATGGGCACAACTGAAAGCCCTCCGTGACAGCAACAAAAGAAACAGGCAAGGAAACAATTTAATGGACCACTATGGAATGAATTCAGTGTCCCCCAAAATTCATGTTGAAGTGCTAACCCCCCATGTGACTGTATTTGGAGATAGAGCCTTTAAAGACGTGATTAGGTTAAATGAGACCATAAGGGTGGAGCCTCAATCTGCTGGAACAGGTGTCCTTACTGAAGAGGAAGAGACAGCAGAGCGCTCTCCTCTCACCATGTGAGACACAGCCAGAAGGTGGCTGTCTGCGAGCCCGGAACAGCTCTCACCAGGAGCCAGTCATGCTGGCTCACCGACGTGGGACTTAACCTCCCAGCCTCCAGATCTGTAACAGACTATGGCTGTTGTGTAAGTCAGCGAATGCATGGTACTTTGTTGTGGCAGCCTGCGTAGACTGAGACATCTGCTATTCCACTACACTGGTGTCTGGTCTGCATTTAGTCGATCATCATTAATACCGGCTGGCCTGTGTTCCATTCCATTTGCCATAAGATATTGCTGGATTTTAAGTATTCTGAAATGCGCATTGAACGCTGCTTGTGGAGAGGATGGGGGAAGGAGAAATGAATTACATAATGGGAGACATCAGGCTTTTAAATGGACTCTGCCTCTGAGGGAGATGAGGAGGCTTGGAGAGGGTTAAGCATGGGAGTAGCATGGTCTTCCTTAGCTCCAAGGTGAATTCTTCTGGCTGCTTTTTTGGAAGTAAACTCAAGGGGCGAGATTCAAAGCTGGGAAACTAGTGAGGAGGCTGTCATAGTAATCTGGGATAGAGATGGCGGTGGCTTGGGCCATTGTGTTTGAGGGCTGGAAGTGAGAAGTGGTTGGATTACAGGTATATTTTGAAAGGGGAGGAGACAGACTTTGTTGGCATGTCAGTGTAGGGCCTAGACCCAGTCCACTGAGTAGTTGGAGTTGTCACTTACTGAGATGCCAAAGATGGTGAGAGGAACTGTTCTGGTGGTGATGTCATAGTCACGCTTGCTCATGTTAAATCTGAAAGGCCACCTAGGCATCTGAGTGGAGAGTCCAGGCACAGGTCACCAATCTAGAAGACAGGGGTGCTTTCTGGACTGGCAGTCTGAAACCAGGAGGCACTTGTACACAGTGGAGTCAAGCAACTGCACATTGTCATATGCCCGAGATGATCCACTGTATGTATGCCCTTTTCCCTAATGTAATATTTATGTCACCCCATTCCATTGTCAGAAGTGTGCCAGCTTAGACAATGAAGTATACTGTCACCTGAGTCTGCACCCAGATCCGATTGACGTCATGAGATGATGGGAGGGGGCTCTGTGAGAGCGGGTGGAGGTAAAGTGGAGGGAAGGCCTAGGGGGAGCCTGGGGCTGCCATCATTTGGAAGTCAAACTAAGAAAGAGAACCAGCAAAGGACACAGAGAAAGGGGCTGAGATGGAGACAGCAACCAGGGGAGGACGGGGCCCAGAAGCCACGTGGAGAAAGTGTATCGGGAAGGTAGGCTGATCAATGCAGGGGCGGCCCAGGCATGTCCTTGAGCCTCGTCTCTGCCCGTCTTCATCCATCTCCCTGGTGAGCTCTTCCAGACACGAGGCTTTAATTACCGTCTGAGCCACACGACTGTGCGTGTGTATCTCGGGCTTCCTGATTGGCCCCCCTGCTTCAATCCATGGCCCCTGCCTATCTCCTCTCATGACAGCAGCCATGACATTTCTCAAATGTCACCTTCTTACCAAAGTGACCTGTGGCTTTGATCAGCACCCCTTTTCTCACTTCATTTCCCTGCTTATTCCCTTTAGGGCCCATACATTATTTCTTCCCTCCCATGCACCCCCCCCCATAGAATGTAAGCTCCATGGAGGAAGGACTTTTTCTTTATTTGTTCTCACGCCTGCCACGTAATAGATGCTGCATGTATAATGGTTGAATTAATGAGTTAAAGGAAAGGACACAGGGCCTGTGAAGAAAGCCCAGTGGGCAGAGGCAGGAGGGAGACAAACGTAGTTCAAAGGCAGACCCTTGAGAGAGGCAAAGCTCATCAGTGTGGCAAGGAGCCTGGGTAGAATGAGGATGAAGAAGAGACACTGAATTGACCCATCCTCTGTGACCAGTGGTGCAGCTCTCCAGCTGGTGTATCACAAAGGGTGCTGAGCCCATGAGAGGTACATAGCACATCATAGCCGAAAGGACTATTGGAGGATGCCAGGCCTGTTTGAGAAGGCCCTGGAGCAGAATAAAAGGGGTTGGAGTGGAAGCGAGGTCAGCAAGAAAAGAGGTGAGCAGGGTGAGACAGAGAGTGGGGGCAGGAGACTGCAGCGCAGGTACTGATGTGGGCGTCAGCTAGAGGGGGAGGAGTCTGGGGAGCTTGGATGTCTGGGAGCACAGTGCACTTGGAGCTGCCATCTACCAGGTCAACAGCATCGAGCCAGTGGGACCAGGGCAGCAGCAGCATGGCTCAAGCAGCTCTTGAAAAGCAGCCCTTGCTGTTTCTGGGACTAAAGATGTTCTACTCTTCTTTCTTTTTTTTTTTTAAATTAACAAATGAGTTCAAAATGGTTTCTTTTCTAAGTCAATCATTTCCTCTTTCCACCAAGGAAATTATAAAATGAGAAGAAAGTTATTTCCGGCATTCTTAATAAAAACGATCATTTTAAACACATTTTCCTAATGTTATGGAACCAAAATTCCTATGGAGTGATGTGCTTAGATTATGCTCATAGAATTGTTTTTAAAGTGCTTTTTCTTGGTGCTCCAGGAAGGGCATAAAGGCGAGGGGGGCACTTGGAAGTTGCTCTGTCGTTGAAGAGTATTCTATTCCATGTTTTAATGCTCCTCTTCAAAACCATAGTGTATTAGTTTACCGGGGCCACCACGGCAAACTGCCACAGAGTCCCTGGCTTAAGGCAACAGAATTTTACTTTCTCACATTCTTCTAGAGGCCAGAAATATGAACTGAAGGTGTCCACAGGACTGTATTCCCTCTGAAGATGCTAGGGGAGCATGCTTCCTGCGTCTCTTAGTTTCCGGTGGATCCAGGTGTTCCTTGGCTTGTGGCTGCATCAAGTCAACCTCCACCTATGTCTTCACATGGTTTCTTTATGTCTTAAATCTTCCTCTCTTTTCTCTTATGATAACACCAGTCATTGGACTAAAAGTCCAGGATCATCTACGATGATTCTGTCTTGTGATTCTTAATTTAACTGAGTCTGCAAAGACACTATTTGAAATAAGTCATATTCACAGGAAGTGGAGGTTAAGATTTCAACATATCTTTTCAGGGGCCATTTTACAGCCAACTATACGTAGTTTTGGGATTTGAGATGTGGTTTATATTTGTGTATGGTTTTTGTATTCACCATTATTTTCTGTTGTGAAAAGTCACATCACTTAGAATAACGTAACTAAATACATTAGTTTTGAGTTTCAAAGAAACAACTAAGATTATTCTTTAATTGTGTTTTCTAGAGCATATACAAGTAATTGATGATTTGGGAGTTAAAATCAAATATCCAGCAATCTACAGATTGTATGGTTCTCTTGCCAACATTAAATGGATTAGAAAATACAATTAGTAAAATGTAGTCTGAAGAAAATACTAAGTTCATTGCATTCCCCACAGTTTGGTACAAAGTAGAATCCCAATTAATTTGAAGTCTTGTCGGTTATAGTTGTTTCGATGATTACTTCTCTTGAATAGAGAGTTGTAGTAGTTTATGAATAAGCAAGAAACAGGTAAAAGTTGAAGACATGTGGTATAAGGAAGGGAAATGATGTTTATTGAGCATCTACTTGGTTAAAAATATGGAAAATCATTGGAATCAGTGGAACCCCATGTATTACCAGCGCAATCCAGAGAGATGGATCAGTTCTTACCTGCCTTATAACAGAAGCTACTAAGAAGCAGGAGGCATTTGTAAAATTGCCCACTGCACACCTAGGAATCAACAGAGGCAGGATTTGAACTTGGTGCATCAGTTTTGTCCTGTCTCAGTGCGTTCTTCCCCTGGCTGGAGCGTAAAGATGGTTGGAGCAAGGCTCAGAGAACCTCAGGTTTCTGTTCTGACTTCACCACTAACCAGCGTGGATCAAGAGACAGTGCTCATGGAGTCAGGAGCATCACTTCTGGCACAAGATGCCAGAGTTTGAGTAGTCGTTAGCTATAAGAACTTGTCACTTACTCCTGTCTTCGTGCCTCAGTTTCCCATCTACAAAGTGGGAATGATATTAGCACCTACCTCATAAGGTTGCTTGAGGCTTACACTGAGTGATTTATGTCGAAAGCACTTGCAATGGCACGCAGCACTTAGGAAGCCCTGTGGAGGACCCCTGTGCCTGTTCCTTACTCTCCACCAACCTGCGCCACCCTGAGACCGCCGAGCTGGTGCACCACCCAGGAGCACAGAGTGTCCGATAAGCCCAGAATGTACTGGGTTTTTTTTTTTTCAGTTGCAAGATTTTTAAAGTGTGTATTAGCTAAAGACAAAGAAATAGTTCTTTTTTTTTTAGAACTTTCTTGTATCCAAAGTTCTAAACCTGCCTCATTCTTTGTCCTTGAAAAACAACCATTTGTTCAACAAAAACCCTTCCTTGTATGGAAACCATCATTTTCATCAGAAGCTTAAAAGCAAAAATAAGCTATAACATATTACACAAGGAGAAGATAATCATTAATTATTAGACCTGATTATTTGAGTTTATAATTTACGTACAAATAGATTATATTTCATTTAATCGATGTGGCAAACCATGTTAAATAAACCTTGATGAAATCTCGTTCCAGGGAACATTTTAACATGTTTTGCTATTGTCACTCTCTTGTCAGCTAGCTTTTTGTGGAAGTCATTTTATTTGATTCTGCATGTCTGTTTTCTAATTACTCTCCAAACTGTGTTTTTAATTTGATACTGAACATTCATTTTCCTACCTTTGGTTTGTCTAACATTTATACCGATGAGTCTCATTGTGAAATGAGAACTTAATAAGACATTAGTTTCATAAGAAAATGCTACTAGTTATTGATAAAACAGACATATAATCAACAAAAATTTAATAAGGGCCCAAACTGCCATGTGTACATAAACCCAAAGATCTTCAGAACAAGGCTTTGATTAATATATGTCATGTGAAAATTAAGATTTTCATCAAGTTGTAAAATATTGCCTATAGGATAAGTAACACCATCCGTGATTATAGCAGTAAAATATACCTTGGCTCATACCCTAGTTAATATGAGAACGAGTAATGAATATTGATGGAAGTTGTTGTTCAAGGTTTTTCTTCAAAGGGAAGTATTTTTATGGAAGAGAGGGAGAATGAAGCAGGAACAGGCAAGGTGTAAAGCCTGGTAAAAATTAAAAGCAGAAACTATAATCATCCCCAAAAAATCTATGTATGCATTCAAATTGTGTTTTTCCAGTGCTAAATTTTAAAATCTTAATACCCAGTAGAGCAAAACATCTTTTTAGGGAAACTTACTATGCATTAGAATAGAGTAAAAAAAAAAGCCTTTTCTATTGGAAAATATACACAGAGGGAACTATACCATGCTGCTTCATGTCAACCTGAAAACAAATTGGGATTTCTCACATGTAATGAGCATGAGGTTGCTCAATAATACCATTTATCTGGGCCCACAAGTGCCAGTTATTCAGAAAGCAGTTGCTGTTGCAAGGAAGACAGGAACTACTCATTTCACTGAGATGCTTATTAAGTGGAATGTCTCCTACTGCAGCTCTGTGCACCTTTCCATGACATTGTGGGAATTAAGTGAAAAGCAATTTCATTGAACCAAAAGCTTATGGCTCTTAATAAAACAAAAGCAAAGCTATTTTTAACAAAGACATTTGAGTTTCTTTGGCTAAAGAGAGGGACTCCTCAGAGAAACAGTATACCTGACAATGGAGGGGACAATTTTGCACCTGGAGCACAGGACGGGGCTCGTGCATGTAGTTAGTCACACAGCTGGCGCCGATATCACCTGTGTGCCCACCTGGGCACCAGAGTATGGTTCAAGTTGCAGCCAGATCACTGTCTGAGTGGACAGGTGTCTACATTAACATGATAACAGTGTAAAAAGGACACTCTAATTAATGCATGCGTCAGCAAACTTTCTGTGAAGGATCAGATAGCATTTTAGGTTTGGTGGACCAAGAGGCAAATTGAGAATATATCAATATTTATAGAACAGGAGAGGAAACAAACTTCCACAAAATTAATGTTAATGAAATCCAAAAGATAATAAAATGTTAATAGTGTTTTGTAATACAGGTCTATCAATAAGAATAGAGTTGTTTGGGGGAGATAACATTTTTGTCTAATTAGGGTTCAGTGTTGGAGTTTCCTAACATCCAACGTATTGTAAATATTCATCAGTCAACACTGGTTTTAGCTCATGGGCCATTCTGAAACAGACAGTGGTCCAGATTGGACCCAGGGTCTGAGTCTGCTCTAACATGGTATGGACTTGATGTGTTTACAGGTATAATGCTAGCATTCTTCTCTGAAATATAAAAGTAGATACTTTGCCCAAGTATATTTTAGTAAGGTAGCCCTTTGAGTCTAAGTGATTCAAATTAATTTCTGTGATATTTTTATAAGATTAATGAACACTATCCAAGATAGAATTCAGGAGCCCATGGCCTGGTTGGATTAGTACACTTTTTCTTTTCCAACTGGAGACCACCTATGACTGAGTAGAAAAAGCAGTGTACAGGGTTTGGGCCAGCATTTTAAAAATTGAGCAGAATAGAATAGAATAGATTACACTACCCACAGTACAGAAAGTTTGATTTTAGTGAACTAAAAAACGGGTGTCAGACTTGCATGTACATACCTGCCTGTGTAAGTCTAAGATCTATTTTTATCACAAGTCTTGATGTAAAATACATGCAAAACACTGAGAAGGGCAGTATTTACCTTTTCCAAAATAACAAATTTTTAAGTCTCCTAGATGCTAACAGAGGCACAATATTATCAAACATCTCCAGCTATTTAATGCTAATAAATCATGTTGTAATTGATGAGTATAAAATAATTTGAGTGGGTAGAGTGTTGTTTTCCATAGTAGATGGTGAGTGATCAGATAAATGACATAATTTTGTCAGGAAAATGTTCTCACATTGCTATAATTGTTTTCTAAATTAATCTACAAATTTGAGTGTAAAATAATCTAAACTCATTCTCTGTTTATTTGTCAGGAATTGCTATTTTAAAAATTATAGCTGCATATCATTATTAGAAAGTGGAAATTATAGTTGCAGAGAAAGATATTTTTATAATATTTCAGTTTGCGTGCTGCAAACAACTTCAGCATGGCATTTTACACAATTTGTCTCCTTTCTGGTAAGAGTTGTTTTTTCTTCATGTGAAGTGGGATGGTTTGTATCTCAGAGTGAAGTCTTTTCTCTGCCTTTTTATTCATTTCTCACTCCCATTCATTTCTCCCATTCATTTCTCCCATTCATTTCTCACTCAGCCAGCCCTGGGTAGGGATCCACCTGGTCATTGGAGCCGAATTCTCAGGTGGCATGAGATACTCAAAAGGATAACATGATCTGTCCCCATGCATCATCAAAGCCCAGTGTTCCCTCTTCATTTGAATATAAATTATGTCATAAGGGTATTGGGGGCCATCAGAGAACTGAGATCAGTATCTAAATGGAAGTGGCAATATTATCAATATCACTGTCCTTCTCATCATCTTCATGAGTGTCTGAGAAATCTTTCACATTTAGGTGTGGGGGAGTGGAAGGGGATGATGCTGAGTAAACCAGGAATTTTAATAAAATTAAAATCATGAAGAAAAGTTCTTTTTGCCTCAGTCTATTTTTAGCCTTTAAAGCTAAGTATTACCCAAATTGTTATACATAACAATTAATATGTTATATGCGATGAGAGTCTATGCATGCTTATCCAGCTCTCACATAGTGATATATACGAGTACACATACACACACGCACACACTCTTGTATAGACATAAACTACCAATCACAACCCTTAGTGTGTAGTAAAATACTTGTATTGGTCATGAACAGTGTTTTGAAAATCATTCAATAGAATAGAGCAGAGGAGATTGTGCTAGAACAGAAAAGAACCTATCAAAAATATACCTACTTTAGTAAGGTATATTGTTTCTCTCTACTCCATTATGCATACATTTATGTGTGGCTTGGTGTGTATAAACTGAGTTGCAGTATAAATATTTCAGACTGTGGCTCATTGCTAAAACTTTTTGAAAATGGTGCTAAAGTCATAGCAATGGCAATGATTAGCGTGTTCCTTTCATTCTCCTACGTATTTTGTATTTTTTTGCCAAGTGCCAATGCATAATAATTAGTAGATTATTTCCCGGAAATGCATAATACAATTGAATTTAAATAAATATTTTAATGTTTGGTTCCACATGACATGTAAACTGACTATTATGTGGTTAGCTTTTTCTATCTGCTGGTTATTGTAGTTGTCTATTATGCTATTTTAAGTTTTTTTAAATAATAATAAGGCTAAGGATTGGGTTACAATAACTTAATAATGCCAACCAAAGAATCAAGAGATGTAGTGTGGAAATATAATGTTAAACACTGGGCCCTGGGACAGTGACCCTTGGCAACTAATTGTTCTGTGGAAGGGGTTGCGGGGGCGGGGTGGGTGGAGAAGCCTCTTTTGGAGGAAGGGGTGGAGATGGCAGATGGCCTTCTGATTCTGAAGCCAAAGATCTTGGTTCTCTAAGTATAATGGGAGAAAAGAGTTTGATCCTCTCCGATATGGCTCCTAATGGCACCATGTGTTGAAGCGGACATCCTGTATTTTTTATGAACATTACATAATCTGTTGTCTCCCTGTTGAATATAAACCAATCCATCTAGAAACCTGACACTGCAGAAGCTTGAGAATTCTCACAGTCCACATAGAACAGTGTTTTACTTGCCCTATTGTTTCTTACCATATTGTTCTACTTTGAATGTATGTGAAGAATAGGCTTATAGAAATACAATGTGCCTGACAGGTTGCATGGTCGTTATGCATGATATTCCACCAGTCGTCATTGGCCAGTGCATATGAACTACATTTAAGTGCATCATTTATGCATGGTGTGGGTCTCTGAGTGTATAAATTGGGAGTTACTGGTTGGAACTTTAGAAACGATGTGGATGAAATCATGCCATGCTTGCACTTCCTGTTTGTGAGCCAAATATAAACAGCCCCTCATTGGGGCAGTTTTTCTAGCAGGAACAAATTCTAGTTAATTCCAACAAGAGTGTAAAGTGAACTTGAAATTTAGGGTTCAGATAGAAATTTCACATAACTTTATTATGAAGATTTTTTTTTTACAATTCCTAGGTGGTGAAATATAATGTTTGCGAATGTTAATGGTTTACGAATATGGAAGTTTTTGAAAAATAATTGTTATGTGGTTAATATTCCCAAGGTTAACATATCATGCAATACAAGGTTCCCTGTTTTATCACTTTTAATCACTAGTATGGTATAATTTTTGTATTCTGCTGTTTGTAAGTAGACATTGAACTTTCTGACATTTCTGCCTTTTAGTTTACATAATGTCAATGTGAATATTGATGATGTCCTGCTTTTCTGAGGGGGAGGGCTTACTCCTGTAAAAATCATTCTGCAGGGTTCCAAAGTGCAAGTCTAGAGAGGAACTCTGGCAGCATTTGCAAAAAGAGGCACCTTTTTTGTAAGTATTTACGTTTATGCCAAACATATATTGTGAACTTCGTGTACATGTAGTCTTTGTGGAGACCAGAGCCCTGGCTTCTTTATTGGAATAATCTAACTCTGTGTCAGTTCATTCAGCTCTATTACAGAATTACATGTTGAATATGTGCTGTGGTCCAGTTGAATATGAGGTATGGACACAATATACTTTTTTTGAATGCACACTGCTCACCATTAGGGAAATCCTATTTCAAAAAAAAGAAAGAAATATAGAAATAAATACAAATTTAAGTAAGTATTTACAGACACATGAGCTCTAAATGATTGAAAGTGACTATGAAAAAACACAGATCGTGATGACATAAATGAGCCTTCAATATATAACTTTGATTCTGTTTAACGTAAACAGTGCAATGATGCTCTATGTGCATTTGTCGTGTTGTTTTTCAGTTGGACTTTTGGTGATTGAGAAAGTGAATAGGTACCTTACTGAAAAGACTCTTTAAGCTTACTCAGGATTTTTTAAATAAAAACACTCACTAAAGTTTCTAATGTACACCTGGAAAAGAAATGTGGAAATATTTGAGAGGGAGCAAGCAGATATTCTGTGTCTCATTGGACTAGCTGATTGTCCAGAAATGATGCTGATGTCGGACATGCTTTTGCCCCCCGTGCATGCAGAGTCCCTGCATCACACCTTCGGCCACCAGCACTTTTCATCAGAAGCAGCATTTTCTTGGGTTTCACTGTTATGGTTTGATCCATCTGCTTCCTTGATAATTTTCTGATTTCAGTTTTTTCTGCACAAGAGCAACATTGGCTCACCCCCCTCAAGCCTCGTCTTTTTGTTCCTTGTATGAAACGATCACCATTTTTCAACGTTGTGAACTCAGAGGAAGCAGAAGGTGCTTGGTTAAAATGTCAACACAAAAACATTGGCAAATGCTTTTTGGCGAAGTCATTTTAATAGTTAAATTGTTTGTACAACATATAATCAGCTACCAGAACGGAAAATTTTTCCTTTCAATCATATAATTTTATTAGTATTAGGACAAATTTGCAATAATCACAAAATGTGTGCAGTCCCATTAAATCACACTGTAGGTATTTTCCATTTCCGTGCCAAACCAGTAAGGTGGCTCCGTCTTCTTGTTAATTGTTCTTTGAAGAGGGGGCATTAGAGCAGGGACCGACATACTTAGGCTCTTTCAAGTTAATAAAAATATCGTAAAGGTCTCATTTATCTAGGTCCCACTTAGTAACTGATGATATCTAGTTGAGGCACATGATAGACATCCCCTGGGGATACAGATCCAAAATAAAGTGTAGAGATGTTTTCACACCTCAGAGTAGACAGTGACAGACTAATGAAATCAAACCCCAGCCCACAAAGCACAGTCGACAAATCACTCATCGCCTGGCCCTGGGTAATTATGGAGGGTGAGCCCTGGGCTGCTCATACCCTCAGCAGGTGGCGCTGGTTTGGGAGACTCCATCAGGGGTCTCTTGAGAGGCATTCCCTCCCAACAATCGCCATCCACCAAAAGTAGGCTTCCGATCATCTCTGCATTTGTGGCAATTCAGGAGTAGGAGGCATTTGTCTCTACTTATGATGCTCCCTGGAAAAGTTCCACATTGGAAGCCAACCCATAATGGCAGCTTCTTTATTAAAATATGTGCAGTGGAAATTATGCTAATTAAGCTGCAGTGTAATTATAGACTAGAAAGATTCTTTGCACTCTGAATTAAATTGTTGTAGATAAATGTGCATTAAGTTAATAGTTTGCAGCTAATTATGAAAGGTAAAGGAGAGGAAGAGAGGTAATCAGTTACACAGGGTTGTAGAGATGCTGCCATCCCAGGCAAACTCTCCCACGACAGCCGAGAAAACCCTGCGGGGAGAATTCTTCCAGCATTTTTCTGATTTTTCGATACTACAATTAAAATGGCCACTGGCGACCAATTAACCCATTTCACTCTTATTTGTCTGTGGCATTTACTACAGCAGAGAGTTAGATGCGGTGACGCTGTGCAGCTTTACGTCGTATCCCAACTATCTTTGTGGAGTTAATTATTTATTCTTTATGCTTCTGTGTGCATTTGTGATAATTATGGAAATGAGGTGAGGCTCCATCATCCCACAGTGATTTCGCCGAGCTCAACTAAAACTGTATCCCGGGAAATAAATTCTTTTCACTTAGAATTTTAAAAAGCTCAAGTGGTAGTCATAGGCCTTTTGTTCCAAAGCTGTCAATTCAGAGGATCTGTGCAATACCATTATCATGCTGTGGTTGCACGAAAAAAAAAAAAAGGTTAGTTATTTAATTCTTTCAGCTAAAGAGTTCTAAAATGTGTCAGTAGGTGGGTGTTCATTGATCAAAGTCACGTGAACCAGCTAAATCAGAGGTGCCTTTAAAAAAAAAACCATACAGAATACGTATAGGTGTGTTGAGTGATTTATCAACTGACTTCAGAAAACTTAATGTTCACTTGTCATCTGAGCAGAATAGTTTGACACCCAATGGGACAGTTCTAGAGAGTTCAGAAAAGTTCAGGCCCAGCACAGCAGGAGGTGTGAAAAGGACTGGTGTAGAGAGGTCCTTTTCAGAGGGGGTGGCAGTTTGGTGAGAGAAGAGGGCTCACTGGCGGGATATCGCAGCTCAGTTTCTTCTGTGTTTACGGGGAACTTTCATTGCTTATTTTTTAGCTGGAAACCAACAAAAATGTTTCACTTTTACCAATTCCTTTAAAGTTCTATCGTTTCTCTTCTCTATTTACCTTATTGCTTCAGTCTTACATGTAGATCATTTCAGACACGAACAATCAATACCCCTGAATTTTAATGGGAATTTTTAAATCTTTTCTGATGTATCTGTATGTTCTTTGCATTTGTAGAAATTTCTTTTTTGACTTAATAAAATTTAGCCTGTTTTTGTTTTGCTTCTAACATATTGTTACATTTCTCTTGCCAAGGGAGTTTGGGCACGAGATTTTTACCTTTTGGCCTCATTTCCCTCACCTGTCAATCAGTAAAAAAAAAAATATGTTCTTTCTCAAAGAATTATAGCAAGGGCTAGCAAACTCTAGTCCATGGGCAAATTCGGCCCACCATGTGTTTTTATAAATAAAGTTTTATTAGAACACAGCCACGCCCATTTTTACTCTTCATCTGTGCTGCTTTCAAGCTACAGCTGCAGAGTTGAGTAGTTTCAGCAGAGCCTGTGTGGCCAGCAAAGCCTAAAATGTTTACTTTCTGTTCCTTGGCACAAAAGCTTTGCTGTTCCCTACGTAAGAATATTACATTTCTATGTTTGCATATAAAACACGTGCATGGAACATGAGACTGTGTGTGTACATATACATATGTAGCAGGTATGTAAAGGTTTTAGCATAATGCTTGGCACATTGAAAGCATTTAATATATGTTGACAACTTTAAATGTTATTTTGTTAAATCCAGTTTTATTTTGTTGT
>PVKM010019810.1:0-23896 GCA_004027735.1 Carollia perspicillata | reverse complement strand
CCTAGTTTATCTGTACTCGAATGTGTGTCCACAGTTGGCCAACTGCCCTGCGTGCCTTGCGTGCTCTGCTCGTCTCCTCCCCGCGTCTGGGGTCTGCAAGCTCCACGCCACCTACACCACCCGGGGCTCCCAAGCCTGGCAGCCACCACGTTTTCCTGCCGCTTTCCCTCTCCGCCTGCTGCCGCCTCTGCCCCTCTTACCGGTCTGGTTGAATGGTTGTCAGACTTCCGTAGTTCAATTTTCTGTGTTCTGGTTGTGTTATTGTTTATAAATATTTGTTGTCCTTAATCTTGGTTGTGAGAGGAGGTACAGTGTTTCCACCTATGCCTCCATCTTGGCCGGAAATCCGACAGTGGGATGTTTAAAAGTATATTCAGCCCTGCTGATGTGGCTCAGTGGATTGAGTGCTGGCCTGTGAACCAAAGGGTTCCTGGTTTGATTCCCAGTCAGGGCATGTGGGACAGGTAAGTTGGGGGCACATGAGAGGCAACCACACATTGATGTTTTTCTCCCTTTCTCCCTCCTGTCCCCTCTCTCTAGAAATAAATAAATAAATAAAATCTTAAAAAGAAAGAATAGCACATTCACTTTCTTTATAAATCTTACTCTTTGAATCATCTTCCACGGGTATCCAGCCTTTTGGCATCTTTGGGCCACACTGGAAGAAGAGTTGTCCTAGGCCACATTAAATGCATTGTGACACATAATCACAAAGAACTCTCATAATGTTTAAGTAAGTTTACAATTTTGTGTTGGGCCGCATTCACAGCCATCCTGGGCTGCATGCGGCCTGTGGGCCGCAGGTTGGACACCCCTTACATGGAGCTGAAATCTCACCATTTCTGCAACAGTCAATATATACAATCTGAAGCAGTTCATACCATCTAACTGAATGTTAGGAAATTTTAAACATGCCATATGCTTTTACTTTTAGTTTGCATATATAATAATGATGCTCGCAGTGTCATTACACATTGCTTTAATGGCAGATGTAAATGTCTTTTTCCCCTCCAGGGAATAGCCATGATGGGCAGACCTGAGTTTAGCCGAGTCATGGTTTGCCAGTCTCTCTTCTGGGCAGTTGTGCTTCTTGACTTCCAGGATTTGTCTCTCCTTCTCTAGTAGCTATTGCATGTATTCCCCTTTGCAGCTTTCAAAAATTCCCTTTTCTCAAAGAAGCACTCCCTCCCCCCTTCTAATTTAGTATTCTATTTCTTTCTCCTTCCAAATATATTCAAGCTGAATTTCTGTGTAGTCATTTATTTATTCTTTCAGCAAACATTTATTAAAGACCTGTCTGCTGGGCATTGTGCCGAAGTGAAAAGATGGTTAAAGCACCGTCTGCCCTCGCCAAGGACGTGGCCCAGTGGGGGAGAGACACGCACAAGCCTCTAGAGTGAAGATGCTGTGACAGGGCTGTAAGCAGGGTTCTGTGCGAGATTTGAGCTGGGTTTGAGGTCTCAGTGTTTTGTTTTTTTTCTCCCAAGATGGTAAAAAAATCTCTTCTTTTTTCCTAATAAAGCAAATGGGAAGAAAGGTGCTCTTTAATTTTATTCTGTGAAGTTTCTTCCAGCTGTAAGTAGTCTGATCGTTTCTCTCTCTGAGTGGACAGCCATGGAAGAAATAGGCTCTCTGCACTTGTGGACTTTTATGGGCTTTTTTTTTTGTCTTGCCAGAAATAATTCTTTTTATGTTCAGTGTCTTCATTCTAAGTGGGTACTCAAAACAACAAAACAAAACAAGAGTTTCTGAGGACAAATAGTGCCTGATGGGCCAGACTGAAGCAGTGCAGGGCTTCCGGTCTTGGTGGTCTTTGCCTGATCAGGTAGTAGTTTTTCGTTTGACCAGGGTGGATTTGAAGGCAAACTTTTTGTTGGTGAGGACTTACGGTGGCAGAAGGACTGTGCAAACAATCCTAGATGGAAGAGAGTAGGTCAGCTTTGAACAGAGTTTTCAGAGAAAGCTAGGAAACTATTTAAGCACCAGCTGGGAGAAAAGTTGCACGTATTTAATAATGGAAGTGCTAATTTTCTGTATCTCAGTTTTAGAGCTCTAAGATGAGGGAAGGAAAATACTGTTAGCTCAGTTGTGCCCTCATTTGGCTCTCAGAATCCTACTTCTGAAAGTTATATCAAAGGATGAGTTTTGGGAGAGCAGAATGTGAGAGACATATTTCAACACACTGCTATGTTTCTTGGTTGATACATTATGAATTTATCCAAAGACTCATCTAATCCTTGTTTGAACTGGTTATATTTTCAGCCTCTTTAGGTAATGAATGCATTTGTGAAGTTGTGACTTAAGCTGTACTTCCTTTCACTTATTCTCAAACCATGTCTTTTAAACATGTGTCCCCTGCATTTTTATTCTGAATATACTATAATCTCCACACCTCTCACAATTTTATATGTATCCATTAGGTTTTCCCAGGACCTAATGACATTATTTGATCTTTCATGAAAGTCTCTTTCTTTAGTTGTCTCCTGTTCTTTCTTGAGTTGCACTGGATCTTTCTTGAAATGTCACTATTAGGACTTTATGCTTCAGATAAGAGAACAACTTTTGGTGTAGAGTTTAAAATCAGTTTCTAATATCCTTCATGATCATGATCACAGCTTTATGACCCCTTTGCTGCACTGTAATCAGATGCCTCTTTTAATAGAGAAGTCTAGATATTCTTTTTTTAAAGATTTTATTTATTTATTTTTAGAGGGGAAGGGAAGGAGAGAGGGAGAGAAATATCAATGTATGGTTGCCTCTTGTGTGTCCCCTGCTGGGAACTGGCCTGCAACCCAGGCATGTGCCCTGACTGGGAATCGAACTCCGATCCTTGGTTCACAGGCCCGCACTCAATCCACTGAGCTACACCAGCCAGGGCTAGATATTCTTTTTTAAAAGATCTTATTTTTATTTATTTTTTAAAAATAGAGTTCATTTATTTTTTTCTTTTTAGAGAGGGGAAGAGACAGAGAAAGAAATGTCAATGTGTGGTTGCCTCTCGAGTGCCCCCTACTGGGGACCTGGCCCACAACCCAGACGTGTGCCCTGACTGGGGAATCAAACCAACGACCCTTTGGTTCACAGGCTGGTGCTCAATCCACTGAGCCACACTAGCCAGGGCTAGACCAGCTTTTATGCCAGCTCACTATATTATGAGATCTTTATGCAATTTATAGTACTTTATTACATGAAAGAGCTTAAAGTTGTACATGGCACAGGTATCATCTTTGAAGCAAACTGAGGATAAAACTAAACCTACTCATGAACGTTCAACCCATTAACTTATAATCATTTAGGCTAGTACAGTAGTTCCCCCTTATCTGAGGTTTCCCTTTCCTCAGTTTTAGTTACTCTCGGTCAACTGAGGTCTGAAAATATTAAATAGAAAATTCCAAAAATAATTATAAGTTTTAAATTATTCACTGTTATGAGTAGTGTGATGAAATCTCATACTGTCCCTGCCCATTAGTCACTTAATTTATCAAACTGTCGAGGTCCTATAGTGCTTATGTTCAAGTAATCCTTATTTTACTCAGTAATGGCCACAAAGTGCAGGAGTAGTGATACTGGCAACTCAAATATGCCAGAGAGGCCATGCATTGCTTCCTTTAAGTGAAAAGATGAAAATTCTCCACTTAACAAGGAACAAAAAAAAGTCATGTACTAAGATTGCTAAGACCTACGATAAGAATGAATCTTTTATCCACGAAATTTCCAGATTTGTAAATTAAACTTTATCACAGGTGTGTCTGTATAGGTAAAAATTAAATATAGGGTTCTGTACTATCCTTGGTTTCAGGCACCCACTGCCCCACCCCACCCCACAATAAGGGAGACTGCTGTAATTCCCAACTTGGCTGCACATGAGAAATTCCCAACTTGGCTGCACATGAGAATCACCTGGAGGAGCTTTACAAAATACCTGCGTCAGGGCCCCACCCTAACCCATTGAGACAGACTCTCTGAGGGGTGGGGGCCAGGAATCAGTATTTTATAAACACCCCGGATGATAATCAGGAGCAGCCCGAATGAGCAGCCAGTGAGTTGGTGTTCACACTGGGAAATCACCAGCTGCTAGGATTTCTAAATTGGATTAGCTCTTTAACTTGCTGAATGCCAGAAAATCATCACCATTAGAGTGTTCAAAAAACTGTGTATCAAATTTTGCATTTTTAGTATGACTCCTAAATCCAAATATTCTTTCATCTGTTTACCCTGACCAGTTAAATTCCAAGAGCTGAAGCACAGATGAGCTAACCATTGGAACTTTCAGTTCCTCATTTTAGAACGCTTTTCCTCATCTGACTTTAGTGATTGTCTTTTCAGACCAATAATATCCATTGTCTTTAGCAGGAAATGAGACTCCGGTCTGATTATTTGTGTGTACCCTGGCACCACCACCCCCCTTTTTTTTTTTAGGCAAGTGAAACTGCCCATAAAGTTCAGCAGCAGTGAAAAACCCACGGTTGTTCTTGGGCTGAGGGAGTGTCGTCACTCTGGGCTCTTGGAATGAATGACTCATGCTCTCTGCAGGCTCACAGTATTTAATCACTTTCTGTGTACCAGGAAGAGGAGGGCATGTGAAAATAGAAGCCACGAACTGCCGAATGAATCTGGAAATGTTGACCTACGGGGTCAAATAATTGAGCTTATGACAAAATACTTGTATCTTTTGGCATATGTTGCTGTAATTAATTCACTAATTAAAAATTGGCATTATTTGTAAAATGCTATACTTTTGTAATTTATAAGCAATATCTACTCTTTTACTATATAACTGTTATAATGCCAAATTTCAGAACCTATTTGCAAACTTCAAACGTTTCTCTTTTGAATTTGTATGCTACACTGGAATAAGCTTTTTGAAGGAAAGATTAGAAAGCAGTACGCTTGTTGGAGCAGATGACTTACATGGCTGTTCTTTGTGGAAAGCGTGAGTCCACTGCCCATTTTCTTTGCCACTCCAATGCCTTCTGACTCCAGAGTAGCCATTAGTATTGGTGAAGAGTGTCTGTTACTGAGTGTACTTAAGACATGTGCTTAGACTGATATCACTTATACATCTCTTCTGTACTGACTACTAATGCCAACTTTTTCTGTTTCCTCAATGAAGAGAAACAGATTAAAACACACACATACATTTTGAAGTGTGTGTCTGTTGTGTGCCAGGCACTGTACAGGGCAGCAGCCACAGCAGTTCAAAGAGACATGTTGAGCCTCTTTGCTTGTTCCAGTTACATTGCCTGCCTCAGGGCTTCCTGTATTGCCTTGTGTCTCTTGTCTCTGTACTGGTGTGAGGAACCATGGGCACAAGCTAGAGATTGTTTCTCTGAGTTTCTAGGTAAGTCTTTCATTGTAAGAAATCACATGCTCATCATTTATTACATTTTTTGAAAGATAAGTACTTTTATCAAAAGTGCTTGTATAGCGAAGACTGGCGTTTTAGGGTTTAAAAATGTTAACAATTTAAAATGTTAGTCCTGTTAAAAGTGAGTGAAAATAAACAATTGGTGGGAGAAATCCAGTTTTTGGTTTGCTCCTTTATGAATACTTTTACTCATTTATTTGTTCATTGGGCTTGATAGTTATTGAACGAATGCCTGCTAGGCCACAGGTATACAGTGGTAAACAAAATAGGCATAGAATTAAATAAGCTGATAGAGGGCTTGAGACTTAATAGTTGAGACTTTTAATTGGTTAGTTGAAACTTTGTATGTAATATATTAGGAGTTATTTCTACCTTTTATTCTTGTTTTCCATTTATTGTACTTTTTCTTCTGTATTTTTTTCCTGTTACCTTTTCCTGTCTTCCATTGGATATCTTGAATTTTTGCCAGGGCTTTTCTGTTGCTGATTGAAAGTTACCATTCTATTTATATTCTTCTATGGTTTCTCAAGACTTAAAACCCAGTATGTATTTTCTCACACATAACTAAAATCTACCAATGGCTATGTCTTTTTCCCAAGCATAATTATACCTCTATTTAGCCTCTACTTCTTGTTATTCTCTCTCTCTCTCTTTCTCTCACCAACCCCTTCTCCCTGCACTGGTGGGGGGGTGGATTTAAAGGAGAGGAGGAAGCTGGCAGTCATGCTTGATTTGCTATTTGGATCTGATCTGGGTTGCTGGAACTGAGACTGGATGTTTAGTTTTGAGCTGCATCAGAGATGCAGATCTACATTTCGTATTATGAGGAAACAATTTTAGGGGCATATCTAGATATTGAGATTTTCATAAAACATTTATTACTCTGAGGAATTTTTTAGGAATGATGGTCTTACCGTAAGATTTAGTAAGTCCAAAACACCGGAGGTTGTTATTTTTAAAGCTGTATGTAGATCCTTGAAATAAAAATCTAAGAAGAGATTTACTGAGTAGTAAGAACCTGGTATTTTAAATGCATATACATTTCCCAACTTGAGCTAAAAGCTATTGAACAGTTATGCCCCAGACATTGTGCTGGGCACTTTCACGTAATTCTCTCATTTGATCTTAATAAAAATCCTATAAATTAGATGAAATTCCCATTTACAAAAGAGGGAACAGAAGCTGAGAGGGCTTCAGAGGCTGTAGCGGAGCTAGGCCTCTTTCCCTGGGAAACCACGCTCAGGCTGTGCACACATCATGCCTGCACCTCTAGACTCGCTTCAGGCTTCCAGTTCCAGAGTCAGCTCCAGGCTGCCCTTGTACACGTGCCTATCTGGATCTCTGGCTTTAGGCCTGCCCTCTCATGTCCGTCCTCTGCACAGGCCCTGATGTTCAGTCTCAAATGCAAATCTGCCATGTCTGGGGGAAATAGCTCCTGAACTCACTATCTGTTGGCCTCTTGAATTCGTCCCTGTGTAGTTCTTCAGCCTTGTTCTTGCAGCCCCCTGCCTTCACCTTGGGGTTCCGCAGAACCAAACTGTCTGGAGTCCTCATTGCATCCAATCCATAGTTGAGTGCCTGTTGTATGTTAAGCAGCCTGCTAGATAAGGGGCTGACAAGAGCTTTTTAATGATGCTGATGGAGGAGGTCTCGACCCTCCCTGGGCAAGGACAGTGGCAGTGGGATGGAGAGAAGTGACCCATTCATCAGCTATTGAGGGGTTAAAACCAACAGGACTTGGTGAATAAGAACAGCATTTTGCTGGGCAGAGGAGGGCGAAGGGGGAAATTGGCACAACTGTAATAGAATAAACAAGAATAAGAAAATAAAAATAAAAGGAAAAAAAGAAAAGAAAAGCATTGGGGATGTTGCCCAGGTCCTGCTTATGCAACTGGGATGATGGTGGTGAGCTAAAACTCCCACACAAAAACAAAATGAGAGTATTACACCTGAGAACATTTGGGAGGGAGATTTGTGGTGTTAGACATGTGTTAGAAGGAGCCCCAGCCTGAGAGTGGGAAGTGGGGTTTTTATTTTGATATGCTGTGTAGTTATTGGACAGCCGCTTTACCTCTGCCAGCCCTGATGTCTTTATCTGAGATGACCGGATGACTTTGACTTTACCACTTTAAGTAGTAAACCCTTCTAACGTAATTCACAGAAAATTATCTAACTTCCACTTGCCTCTCCATTCTGTATCATATTCATTTGTGCACCCCGCTTTTTGGAGCCTGCTGTGTCATGCACTGGGGACATAAAGCTAAACGAGACTAGGTCTTAATGAGCTTCCTGCTCTTGATGAGCTTCCTGCTCATTCAGGGAGACAGGAAAGCCAGTAATTAGGTGCATAAAACCAAAATAAGGTGCTATGCTGGAAATATGAGCAAGGTTCAGAGGAATCACAAAAGAGATCCTGATCCAGTCTGCTGGGTGGGTGGAGGAGGGAATGTGTCAGGGAACACCAGTGACCCTTGTCCTGAGTCTGGAATGAAGAGCAGGCAGAATGGGTGGGGAGCAGCATTCCGTGGCCAGCCTGTGCATACTTCTGGATGGCTGGAGGGAGACCAGGATGCTGGGGGTGGGGAGGCAGGAAGCGGGTGGATGGGACCAGCCCATGCAGGGCTTTCCAAGCCTTTCCAAGGAATTTGGACCTCCTTTCTAAAGCTGTGGGGAGTAGGAGAAGTAATACAATTGG
Source organism: Carollia perspicillata (assembly GCA_004027735.1). Classification (NCBI taxonomy): domain Eukaryota; kingdom Metazoa; phylum Chordata; class Mammalia; order Chiroptera; family Phyllostomidae; genus Carollia; species Carollia perspicillata. The sequence continues at coordinate 15,833 of PVKM010019810.1, read as the reverse complement.
ATTAGCAATGTTCATATTTATTCCTTTTTATGCCTAATGTATTTCCTTCACAGTATTAGTGGTAGGCAAGCTAGCCTTTTTGGGGCAAAGAACGTTATTTGAAATAAAGTCAGTTATTACATCCTGATAAACAGAGTAGTTTATCAGGAAGATATTCTAGTCCTGATTTATATATGCCTAACAACATAGTCTCAAAAATATAAAGCAAAAAATAAGAAAGAAAAATGGAAAAACACAAAACCATGAAATTAAAAAAAAATAAACCCACTGCCAAAATGTATTAGGTTAAACAGTCAAAAAAAGTTAGCAAATTTATAAAGGATTTGAACAAAATAATCCACAAAGTTGGTATAATGAGCTCTAGGCCTGAAGTTAAAGAGTATGTTCAGATGTTTGAGGTCCATAGTAAGTAATACTTGTGTAAACATGACCTGGTGAACAAATATGTATGTACCAGAAACAAAAATTTCATGAAGTGTTTACCCTTACATGGTGCAGTTTTTGTTTTTGTTTTCCTCAAAAACACTAAGTTAAAGATATACCTGCTTTTGAAACACACATAGAAGTTGACAAATTGACTTTCTGGGTGCCCTTCACCACACCAAGGCTCTGCTGCCCCTCTGTTCTTCCCTGTCCTTCCCCCGCTAAGGCAAAGCTGCCTTTGACTCCTATTTTTACTGAGTCAAGGCTATCCAATCCGTTCATCTGCTTCTCTTCCCCATTTCTATATTTAGCCTTTCATGTCTGCTTAAAAAAAGTGACTTAGAAAAAAGTGGTACCCTTCCTTTTCAAAGGTTAACTTTTACACCTGTGCTTCTAATGTCATCATCTTCTGGGTTTTGGGTTTGTTTTTTTTTTCCTTTAATATCTCTGGTTCCTACATCTGGACATTTCTCCTTGATCATACCACTGTGAATTAATCTTACTGGGTTTAACTGGTTCTCTTTCTGAACCTCAAAGACTATCAGTGACTCTTATTTTTAGTCTTCATTCCACAAACTTGGTTATCGTTTTTGTTTTCTCTCATTTTCTTAAGCTAAAATTTTATTTTTCTTGAGTGGCTGATGTATTCACACAGTTCAAAATGCCAAAGATGCAAAAAGGTCTTGAGTTAGGTTCTCCCCCACCTTGTCTTCCTGGTGCTGCAGTGCCCTGTCCTTTCTGTGCCCTCTTACTCCTCCAGTCCATGTCTTCATCTTCTCCCACTGGGGAGAGACTCAATGTTTCAGGGTCATCTTTGATTTACTCTCTTTCTGCCCTTTATACAACTTCCTTTGAGGTGTTTTATGTTCATCTTTTTTGCATTCTTCACCTACTTACTGCCCACCCCACTCCCCAAGCCAGGGTAGCTCTGTGTTCTTTCAAGCCAAGACTTAGGGAATAATCTTCTAGCTCCTTTTCTTGCTGTCAGTCTCCACCTTTTTTCTATGCCATCAGCTCATTGTTGGCTGCCATCTTGTTCTACATGTCATTATCTGCCTGCCTTGGTCTCCAGGAAGTGGGGGCTCATTAGTCCTATTCAAGTCCCTCCACAATTGTTTACTTTTACTTTTTCCACAGTCTTATTGATTCAGATCTCCACTGTATCCATTGGTCTTTGCTCTGGACTGTTTGCTTCTTTATTTTTATATCTCCTTAGCCTGAGATATAGTGCCTAATTCCTGGCAAGTACTTGAGTGGCATCAGTCATTGTCCATTCTTGGGAGAACTGAGAAAACAGTCACCCAAATAATTCTCTGTTCTGTGGCTGAGATGAGGAACCCTGATTGGGATGCCTGGTACACAGTAGGCACTCAATAAATGGAAGCAGTTCCTATTATTTTTTGTCCTAGAAGTCCCATAAAAGAGCACTGGCTTTCTGGATTCCTTTGCTTGGTGTAAGTTTCTTTGGGAAAGGGTGCTTCCCAGACTGTGATCCAGTAAGTGGACATCTCGGTGGCAGTTTTGCAGGCCTGGTGTTGGGGTTTGGGGCTGGCTAGGGCTGTAGGCCGGATGACTGCTCTCTTTGCTGTTTTGTAGTGCACCAGCCTCTTTCCTCCACTGCAGGGCGCCAGAGTACTGCCTCCAATCTGAGTAGAGTTTCAGAATGTCACTTTTCTCCCCAAAACTGTCCTTGAAACAGAAGCCTTATTCAGGCCTTAGGTTTAATGCTTTTTCAAAAGTTGCTTGCTAGTAATGTATTCAGTTCTGGGTGTTCATAACTGCTCCTTTTGGACATTGATCATTTTTTAATATACTGTTTTCAGATGAATGTTTTCTCATGTCTGTTTCTTATTTTATTTTAGCTACTGATCTGCTTCTTGCCTGGAATCCCATTTGTTTGGGTTTGGTAGAAGGTGTTATTGGGAAAATTCAGCTTCATTCAGGTATGTTTCCGGAACCTCCTTACATTTGTCAAATTTAATGTGACATTTGATGACGTTTTCTTCTTTGAGGATACATGTAGATTCTGTTAGGGTTTTGATTCCTTTGTCTTAATTATGGGTCTCCCCAGAGTGGGTATATTTCCATATAAGTTTCATGAAATAAAAATGAAACTTTAGAGAAAAGGAGGCATAATATTACAATCCTTTCTTCCTTTTTACAAAAAAAATCAAATGCCTACCACATTTCGGGAATTGTGCTAGTTGCTAGAACACGATAGTGAGTGAAAACTGACCCATTCTCACCCTCATGAATCTTACACTGTGGGAGAGAAGACAGACATTAGTGAATAATCATTGAAATAAATATGTAATTATTTGATAATGGTGGTAGGTGCTCTGATGGAAAGATATCCCAACTGCACTGATTTCAAGGGAGAGAATAGTGGGAATAAGGGTGGAGATGTCGGCAGGTGGCAGACCATGACTGACGGCTCTGGGTCAGCTGTCCATTCCTGATACAGTCAACTCTGGGCAGGAAAGAGTATGGGTCTCTTGGTATGAAATGTGCTCCTTTCCAGAAGTCTACTCCCGTGAGGCAAATTGATGGAAGGTCCAGGTGTGTCCAACCTTTTGGCGTTTCTGGGCCACACTGGAAGAAGAGGAGTTGTCTTGGGCTACCCATTAAATACACAAATACTAATGAAAACAAAAAAAACTCATAAAGTTTTAAGTAAATTTACGGTTTTGTGTTGGGTCGCATTCATAGCCATCGTGGGCTGCCTGTGGCCTGTGGGCTGTGGCGGGCTCCCCTAGACAAGGCCTTCTCTTTGAAGACAGGCGCCTGTGGTTTAACCCAGGTGGTTTAAAGGCAGTTTTATTCCTGAGAAAATAGGTGTTTATAGGTGGGTCCCCAAAAGTTTTGAAAAAGACTAAATGAAATAGTTTAAGCATTACATTTAAGTATCTATTTTTCTTTTGGTATCAATTTTAATCTGAGTTATGAGCTATTGGAGGCTTTACCATTATTGCTGGGTATTTGGGAGTAAAAAGTGTGCCTCTTTTAATTGTAAAATAGAATTATTGAGCATTCGGGAGCTGGGTCGATTTCTGGGTATTATAAAGCACGCATTTCTGAAGACAACCAAATTTTCCTTTGTTAGATTGTTTTGGTTGTTTCTGAAAATCTGTTTTCATTAAGAAATATATTTTGGACACAAAAGCTGTTTGTCACAGATGTATGATACAGGTTATTGTAAAACAAACACATGTCTACCCCCCAGCTTAGGCAATGGAACGTGAGCAGTGTCTCTGGAGCCCGCCCTGTGCCTTTCTCCCAGTAGATCTGCTTCCTTCCCTTCACGAGAGCCTGCCGTTTTGACTTTTGTACTCACTTCCTTGATTTTCATTATTGCCTGTTTTATGTATGTATCCCTAAACAATGTGTTGCTCAGGATTGTATTTTGGGGATTTTTTTATAGAGATATGAAGCTGTTAGTGTTTTTTCACTTTTTTCCTCTACTTAACTTTATATTTTTTTAGACTTATCCATGTTGATGTATGAAACTTTAGTTCCTTCTTTACAATATTGTATGAATATATCATCCTGTTCCCAATCACTGGCTAATGACATTTATTCCTTTTCCTTTCCTTCCCCTTTTCTTCTCCTTTGCCTCCTCCTCCTCCTCTTTTTGTTTGTTTGGGTTGTTTTTTTTTTTTGCTATTAGAAATAATTCTGCTACAAGCATTGTTGTATATTCTGCCTTTGATAGTTTTAAAATTCTTTCAATACAATGGAGAAAGGCATTTAGATATTGTGTAACCATGATAAGTATTTTAGTTAACTCTCCTACCTGTCCACATTTACATACATATATTTTTAATTCATTTATATGCTGACAAGATAATTTCACAGCTGAGTGTTCTGAACTAACATTCATTTTCTATTGTTTAAATGAAGTGTATGAAACTTTTGAGTTATTTTTCTTCAATTTGAGTCACATCTTGGAGCAGTGAATAAATCACTGAAATCAATCAAAAGACCTGGAATTCAAGCTTTATTTATAAGCTTTGAGATGTAAGGGAAGTTACTTAACATCCTTTTAATCTTTCTATTGCTGTGTAAGAAGCCACCCCAAAAGTTAATGCCTTAAAACAACAGTTTGCAATAGCTCACGAGTCTGTGGATTGCCCCAGAGGCTCTTCTGCTCTTGGGTGCTGTTGGCCGGGGTCCTTACTGCAGCAGCTGTGAGCCAGGTGTCTCGGTGTTCCTTCACGTGGCATCTCTTCCCGTGTTCTCTCATCTCTCCTGGGTCTTCTCTCTCCCGGACACCTCTGCTTTCAGGGTAGTGGCCAGAAGACAAGTTCCAATGTGCAAGGGTTAATTAAGCATCTGCTTGTGTCACTAAGTTTGCTAATATCCCTTTGGCCAAAGGAAGTCATATAGCCGAGCCCAGAGTCACCGTGGGAGGGAGGGGACGTCACAAGGGACATCTGGTTCATGGGGCCACAGTGTCCCTGAGCTTCTACTTTGTAAGCAGTAAAACACGAGTAAAAATGACTGCCTTCTTTGTTTCCTAAAGTATTATCTGTCTCCAATAAGATAGTATACTTGAAGGTACTTAATAAATTATAAATCACTATTTTATCAAGACTCTTCTGGTTGCAAATACGAATCTGTCAGCTTATGCAAAACAAAACAAAACAAAATAAAAAACAACCAAATTATTTAAGGAACCTAAGGAACCAAAACCAAGAAGTGGTCATTGTATAGGATCCGAGGTTACTTTTTCTGGACGCGGGTGGTTTCTGACCACCACTTTTCCCTGTACCTTTCCTTTCTTCTCTCCTTTTGGTTTTCTGTTTCTGTGTATGTAGGACAGAATTTTTGCCCTTATGTGGCACTCAAACCAACTGTAGCCCTTAAACCAACCAACATCCTACAGTCAGTGGAGACTGACTAGCTATCAAGGATTGCGTGGGAGTCTAGTTCAGGCCCCTAGGACAGAGACTCCTTTTGGGCCCCTGGGCCAAGGGCCTTCCCTGGTCACAAAGTTGAGATGTTTTCAAGAGGGCACTCTTCTAGGCAGGAGGGACGGTTAGAGCAGTAAGGTCTGGACTTGGCAGACAACCCCAAAATTGTCTCCAACAAGCAGTGTACAGATATGTTACTGGTTGATGAGTTTGTGGTGCTATGGAAGTACGGTCATTAGCAGGTGGTGAGTTATGGTCATCTCCTGTGGTCGGCCCCACGTACGTGTACTTCCTCTTCTTGCATTGCTTGCCTTTCTTTGAACAAAAAATAAGTGGTTGATAGGTAGTGGTGGTATAGGATATTTTGGGAGGTGGGGGATAGAGTGAACTGGAAAGTGTTTCATTTTTTCACTTTCCTAATCTCTACCTTTTTCCCCCCTCATCACATCACTTTAAGGTTTGGCTGTTAACAAAGGGAGTGGAGAAGAAACACAGGAAAACTTTGCTGGGCCCCCTGCTGCTCTTCACCCACGGAGAGAATGGCAGCCCCACCCTGTGTGTGTCATTCCACCCCCGACTCCTTGCTTTCTGAGCATTCATCTTATTCTTGCCTTCTCTTTCTTCATTCTCTCTCCTGGGATGCCTCCTCCCTTCCCCGAACCCCAGTAAGTTTCTTGCTGTGGCCACAGCATCAACCTGGCCCATGGGTGGTGTGCCCCTGGTTTGCACTGGAACCGAGGGAGTCGCCACAGGCATACTTTCCCATGGGGGCATCTTACCTTCCGAGGGGAGAGGATGAGGGGCATAAACATATGTACCCAAACTTTTTCATCCTCCTACTTCCTCTCTACATATTAATGCATGATTTTTGTTCTTGCCTGATGAGATGGGAACATAAATTTATTTGAACAGATGTCATTGACAGTCTTAAAACGGCGTGGGTGAGCCCTGCTGCTGTTCGTGACTGTCACTGAACTCTGAGCTCTGGGAATGTAAGCAGGCGTGACTCGGGAACTGTGTTGGTTTGCTCAGACTACCGCAGCGAAGTTCTGCAAGCTGGGTGGCTTGAACAACAGAAATTTAGTTTCTCACGATTCTGGGGGTTTGAAATCTGAGATCAAGGTCTCATTAGGGTTGGTTTCTTCTGAGGCCTCCCCTGGGCTTGTAGATGGCCTTCTTCTCCCTGTGTCTTTACATTACTTATCTTCTCTCTCTGTGTGTCTGTGTCCAGGTTTCTTCTTAAAAGGACACCAGTCATCTTGGATTAGGGCCCACCCTAATGATTGCATTTAAACTTAATTACCTCTCGAAAGACCTTCTTTCTTTTTTCTTTCTTCAAATACAAAAAAAAATTTTATTTAGAAAGTCAAAGAGGTAGAAAAAGTGAGCCAGCTGGGCTGCATGGGCTCAGGAAATAAGTTACAGAGACAAAAGTAGGGCCCTTGGAGCTTAGGGGAGAGAGGGAAAGGTTTGCGCCTTGAGGGAGGAAGAGGCGGTCAGTGGCTGGCTGCTCCAAACCCTGCAGACCGTACAGTTGCCTGGGGTCAGGTTACTTCATCTACGCCTCTGTTGTGTTATCATCTTTGATAACACCTCCTTGATACAGTTATTGTAAGATTTAATAAAACTCACATAAAGTGCTTAGCATGGTTCCTGATAATAGTAAGCATTCGATGGATGTGGGCTAAATTTTTTCCCTTAGTTTTAAAGGTAAGTTGGAGGTGTCAGATAGTCTACTGGAGAACAACTTGAGTTCTAGCTATACAGTTTTGAGGAAATTTTAAACTTGCACTGTTTTTTCCAGTATTGTTAATATTTGCTGAAACTATAGTGATTTTAATGCCACTAAAAGACTACATGGTAGAGATTATACAAATGAATGTTTTTAGTAGTACAATGTTAGTAGCATTTGTGAAGGTCATATTTCAAAATCCACGTGCCCTTTTAAAAAAATGTTTGGTGAAAGAATTTCAAGTATTGTTTGGTGTGGCATTCTTTGCTGAGCATTGCCCTTGTTTTCTGTAAGCTCTGCCAAAACAGTGGTTCCGTTAACCCTGGTGCCTAGAAGACGCCTATTTAAAACTGCTAACCTGTCTTCGGTGTAGAAGGCCTCTTCCCCAGACATCTCTGTGCAGGCAGGCGGACCTTCAGCCAGGGGTTAACGTAGTCTATCTCTGACCACTTGAATGTGTCTGACCATGGTTTGACCAGTTAGGATCTATTAATATAAGGGACAGAAAGTAGAAGGGACATGTAATGTGCTAACTAGATGAGAGGAAATTAAAGCTTGATGAAAGATCAACATTTTTTTAATTCCTGTGGTGTCCAGGAGGAAGCGAGAATGATGGTCAAATTCTTATCTCAAGTTTTTTTTGTTTTCTTTTTTGTTTGTGTTTGTTTTATACACTGCTGTCTCCCTTGTACAGAAGCTATTCAAAAATATGCAGTAAATGTTTATTTAACAAGTTATTTATGGAGTGTCTCCTGTGAGCCAAGGCCTACATCAGTGCTGGGGGCCACAGGGTGAACAAAACTCAAAGCTTCCAGACTTGAATCCAAGGGATGAACATTAATTACCCAACTGCACAGTTTTATCATTAAGCTCAAGCTGCTGAAGAAGAATGTGTGTGGTTGTGAGGCATGTGACAGAGGGGCCCAACTGGTGGGGCTGGTGGCCCTGCATGGAAGGCATCCCTGAAGAAGTGACATCTGGAAGCTGAGGCCGGAAAGTAAGATCATCTGGACATAGCCAGGGCGATGGGCAGGGAGTAAGAGGAGACACGGGTCTTGGCAGAGTAGGTAGCCATGCAAAAGGCCCACCTCACGGATGCGTTTCCTCTGTTTTCTGTGTAACGTCGGGGAGGTAGCTGTATCTTCACACAGCTCTCCATGAAAAGATTGCTGTAGGCTGGAGACTTTACATGGATCTCAAGAGCTCTTTGAATTGAAATCCCTTATGAAGATTGAGATAAGGATAAGCTCTGTTGGGGTAAGAAATACCTGAATAGAAAAAGCAAAAGTATATATTCTGTGGTATGTTCAGAAATAGTTTGAAGAGAAACTTGTCAGAAATCTTGATTAATTTGGCAATAGAGGCTCTCGATTTAGAAATTAAGGGAGTCACTACAGGTAGTATTGAACAGCCACAGACACAGTTCAGTCAAACAGCTCTCATTCATTAAAATAGTACTCACCATCTGCTGTTTCTCCACTTTTGAAGTGGAGAAGATGTCTCAACCATTAAAATAGTGAAATGTATTATGCATAGAGTTTTCAGTGTGTAATTTTAGTCTGCTGCTGTCTGTGGAGACTTTCTTGCTGTGACACTAAGGACATGAAATACTTTCTGTATTTCCGTGATGAATGAATGGAGTGTCACTAACATTGCTTTATACTTTCCTAAAAAGCCATTAGAAAACCCCGCTCCTCAAAGGCACTGGAGAAACGGGAAGGGGAGCCTGGCAGGGCCTCTACAGAGCTCTCAGCCGCTGCTGGAGCTGTGGCCCTTGGGTCATGCCTTTATACAGGGCGTCCTTTTTTTATTGTTGGTCAATTACAGTTTACATATTGCTTCTATTTAAATATGGGTGTCATTGTCTGTGTACAATTGCTTTGTGAGGGCAATAGATTGTTTTATTGTCTACTGACAATTCACACTATTAAAAACTTGTAAGGATTGTGATGATGGTTACACAGCTTGAAATCTACTAAATCATTGCATGTGGACTTCCAAAGGGTAAATTTTATGGTATATGAAGTCACTGTGACAAATGGTATATGAATCTATTAGAAACATTTAAGTCAGAAAATAGCCTTTGTTGTAGCTCATTGTCATTATTTTTTATTTTATCTTAGTTAAAATAATTAAATATATCTATCTATTTATAACTGGTGATTTTTTTAGTGTACTAAAGTTACTTTGAGGGAGGTATTCTAAAGAAAAGCATTATTTGTGACATAACTTGTCTACCAAAGTAGGAATGACTTAAAATATAATTTAAAAAAAAACAAAGAAAAAAGATAAAACAAAATGTAATTTAGTTACAGTCACTTCATATTCATTTTGTTATTCATGTTCGTTTTGGAGGTAAGATTTTCATTGGTGACCAGGTACCTAATTAACCCTTAAACGATCGTTTAATTGTAGTTTAGTGGACCTATTCTCTTAATGGTTTGGGGCAGGAAAGTGGTGTGAGAGGTTCCTTTCTTTGGCATCTTCCCATTGCTCTTTTCTGCTCCCCTTCCCTTCCGTTTACTGCCCTCAGGACCTGCATGCTAAATGGCCTCCGCCTTCCCTCTTCGCTCCCCTCAGCCTGTTCTGTCACTTTATGCTTCAGCTGTGGTTCTCTTGTCCCTGACCTGAGCTCCGTCGTCCAGGTGGTCCCACCGCCTTGGTAGGAGCAGTGCTTGCACTGGATACCTGAATGTGACCCACAGGTCTGGGCTCTCCTAAGTGTCATCAGACAAGCACGCTGCTTATTTCTGAGCATGTTTGTGGCTGGCAGATTTTATATTTTCAGGCAGAGAGACACTTCAGAGACAAGCCAGCTTGAGCTTGACTCTTCTGCTGTTGCACCGGATTCCGTTTTCTAGTTGTAAACCCATTTGTTCTCAGACTCCAGTTGTTTTCCCCAGTGATTCCCATGGCAGTGGTAGTAGACGTTTTCAGCTTCAGAAAAAGGAGTCGTTATGGTAAGAGTATATGTATGGGCCACCTGTAAAGGTGCTTTCTATATTTATTTTCTCCTTTATGTATTTTTTAGACTTTTAATCTTACTGAACATTTTGATGTGATTACTATTAAATTATTACCAGGTCTAATTGTTTTTAAGAAAGGAAATTCTTGGTAAATATACGAAGTTCTCACTTACTTAGAGATGGCCAGTATCAGCCATTCAGAGCAGAAAATGAAGGCTGATTCATTTAATCGACTCAGTGATTGGGTTTGTTACAGCTTGTGGGCTTGGATCGTTTTAGGAGGGGCCAGTTGCCTCCGGCCTTGAAACGTAGTATATCGCCTTTCAAAGCAGTGACTTACCTTCATGACTATAAACCTGCATCATGAATAAAAATCCCCAATATACTTAGTATACTTAATTATACTTAATAGGTAGAGAGGTGTGTAATATATTGATGTTTTCAATAAACATATAAGAAAAAATCTTAGCACTTTAAGAGGATAAGCTGTAGTTATCTAGAAAATGTACTTTTATATAAAAGTTCATTTTGCCCAATAATACTTTAAAAGTTAGACTTTTCTAGTTTTCTAAGACTATTATTGATATAAAAGACTTTCTCTTTTTATAGAATGTAAGATTATTTAATTTTATGGCAGTTCATTGTTAGGGATTTAAATTCATCCTAAGTGTCATAGACTCAGCTGAATATGCTTCTGATACCACTATTCGGTCATTTCAGATGGAGCCTATTAAAAGTGCCTCTCGTCCTAGATGTTCTCCTTATGAGTCATTGTCAATTTGCTATGAGCCCAGGCTTAGGAAACCTTTGTAAGCTACAGAGCAACCAGTCAAGAAATGCTGAGTCGCTGCTATGTGTGGAAGATAAGCAAACTAGTAATTAGCTGTTGAGTCACTGAGAATATTGGATGCCCAATATGATGTACTTTTAGCTCCCATGTACCTGACTGGAGCGCTGGAGTGGTTGTATTGTAGAAGTACTTATAATTTCACTTAACTGATGTATAATGTTCCCTGAAATATAGTCAGAGATGGATAGTACTCTATTTCCCTTAAGGAAAAAAAACCCACATTTCCCTTAATGTAGTTTAAAAAAATGGGAATGGTTTTGAATATAAAACAAAAATTATATTAAACATTACCATGAAATCATATCTTTAGCAGAAATTTAGATTCATGCATAAGTTTGCATAAACCTATGTTACAGACTCATGCTCATGCTCATTTAGAAGTACCAAGGGGCCAGCTAATAGTTTATGCAACAGGTAGCAGTGTAGTCGGTTTTATGCACACGTTAGACTGAATTTAAATTTCTGCTAAAGATTTGTAAGGATGAAAAACATGATCCTTCAAATTGGAACATAATTTATCGTGCGATATCCCACGTATTAGATTCTCTTAGAAACAAGTATTTTTATTGTCAGCTTGACACAGAAGAAAGGAAAAGTGAACCGAATATAATCCTCTCTCCTAATTCTTTTTTCTTTTTTTAAAGGTTTTATTTCTTTATTTTTAGAGAGTGGGGAAGGGAGGGAGAAAGAGAGGGAGAGAAACATCAGTGTGTGGTTGCCTCTCACGTGGCCCCCACTGGGGACCTGGCCCGCAACCCAGGCATGTGCCCTGACTGGGAATCGAATCCATGATCCTTTGGTTCGCAGCCTGCACTCAGTCCACTGAGCCACACCAGCCAGGGCCTAATTCTCTTTCCGTATCAACGAATCTCCATGCCCTGACATATCCGGTGCAAGTGCAAGTGCCTCAGTGGCTCATTGAGGCGTAATCAATCTGCAGAAGCCCTTCAAGAATTTCAATGTTTACATTTGAATATTATGTCACAAATGACCTTGGAGTGTATTGTATCCACTTAGCTTAGCATTTATTGGCAGGTGGGTGAATTATAAATTCTGTGCTGGCCCCTCCATTCACTGTTGGCTTTGAGTGTTAAAACACCAGGTGCTCTCTACGCTAGCAATTCCTGGCTCCAGGAGAAGTGGGCCTAGGAGAGGTGAGGGGCGTGCTCTGTCATCAGGAACATAGTCTGCAGTATTGAGCAGGCTAAAAGAGGTAGACATTTGAGAGTTATTAGCAGACCCACTTTCTCTTTTTATTTTTATCTTTGGTCATAACAGGAATATTTATAAAGAGATACAGAGAAACTGGAAAGTGTCCAAAAGAGCAATTCAATTTCAGTATTGGCAATACCAGTGTTTTTGTGGGGAAGGGATGCCTTTTGGTTTCCCAAGTAAGCTTATATATGGGGTAAAACTTCTGTTCGAAAGTTAATAGTTTTATGTTTTGATATTATATCACTAGATGGTTTATTGGAAAGATTTATTACATTTGATTATGCACATTATGTTTGTCATAGCTGCAATTTATTAAGGTTACAATTCATGATGTGAATATAAAATGAATCCAAAGTAATAAACTGCAGCAAGAAAGCTTAACTTGGAAGAGGCCTTCCTGATGTTTGTTGGCTTGTCTGGTCAGTTGGCAACACTGTAAATTGTTCGGTGTAAGATAGAAGTCACTCCTGTGAGGTGAAGAGACCTGGGGTAAGGATTTCTTTTTTTTTTTCAACGAAATGTGTTGACATTCAACAGCATATTATGTTTTATGCACTTTATTTATTATGTGTTAGGTTTATTGTGCATTAGGTGCTTGGTAACCTTGATTCATGCCCTCCCAGTACATGGTAGGTCTTCGGTTAATGTTTAATGATAATGAATAATGAAATGGTCTGTAGAAGCCTTGAAACTTTGGAGTAGATTTCCACCCTACTTTATAAAGAATTATGAAACACTTCCAAACTCTTGCATTTTATGAAATGCCTACAGCACATGTTCAAAACCCTACCATGAGAGTCGATTGATGTTTGGGGCAAAAAGTAGGGGAAATTGAAATACTTTGTTATTTTTCTACAATAAGAAATTCCTGAAACACTATTTTAAGTATTTTTATTTTTGGTGTTAATTAGGTAGTACAATATTTTTTTAAGTGTATAAGCTTAAACTGAAATTATTCTTGTGTGTGGTCTTCCATAGCTATTTCTTATTTAATTAAAAATTGTTTGTGAGAAGTAATAGATTGCATTGGAAAGATAACTTTTGGGCCTCTGGGTATTTTCTTCTTTCTCTCTTATATTTATTAAAGATTTCTTGCCCTGGCTGGGTAACTCATTTGGTTGGAGCATCATCCTGATACTCGTGTTCCCCAGGAGAGAACTGAGTCAGGCCCCCCACCCGCCGACCGCCTAGCTTGTTCCTTGGTTCTTGTCTCGATTGCAAGACACAAATTAAAGCAAGAGACAAACATGTATAATGGAAATGCGATAGCAAGTTTATTTATGAAAGACAAGCACAAAGCTGTGGGCAGGCACCCCACGTGTGGAGGAAATAAAGTTGTTAGTAAGTTTGTTCTACACACTTAGCTGAGGTTACAGTGGGTACTTAGCTAATTTAAGTACACCCGACTATGGGGTTCAGGGATCATATACTTTAGTCAGTTTTTAGGTCCTCCTCCCGCTTCTAAATCTTGGGAATAATGTGCAGCTGCAAAGGCTTTCTTTCTCAGTTAGTAAAGGCTCTTTGTCTTCTTGATTGCCACAGAGGCTTCTTTTTCCAGCAAAGTCTCAAGGACTCCCCTCCTCCTGCACCGTCCCTGCGGTGATGTTCTGAACACCTGGCACTTTTATCTGACCAGGCTCTGGACTGCTGAGTTAATTGCTGAGACATGACTTCCTTGTGTTTCCAACCTCCTGTTTTAAGTTCTTTGTTACATTGTAATGGCAGGGGCCCTCCTTCATTTTCCTGGCTACTTATTTCTAGCTGCTGCCTACAGTAACACAAGTTTGTGAGTTTGATCCCTAGTCAGGGCACATACAAGAATGAACCAGTGAATGCATAAATAAATGGAACAAATTGATGTTTCTCTTTCCCTCTCCCCTTCCCTCCCTCTCTTCCTCCCTCTCTTCCTCCCACCCTCCCTCCTTCCCTCTCTCCCCTCCCCACCCCTTCCTCTCTCTCTAAAATCAATTTTGAAAATTTAACATTCATTTCATTTGCTTTACCATCTTCCTTCCTTTGTCCCTCCTTTCCTCACTGTATTTACTAATTGGCTCAGTCCCAGCATACACAGAAAGTAGTTTTGGAACTGCTAATCCATACCCTTACGAAAAACAAATTCACGAACAAGAATGCAATATTGTATTGAATTGTTTTTGTGTTTATACTTACAAAATGCTCTTTTCCAAAGATATTTAGATTAGTTTTTTTCCTCCCTATCTCCTATAGTATGGTTACATTTTCCATTTGTAGCTAAGTTGGTTTACTATTTGCATTTAGTTTCGGCTTTCCCCCACGTTCTGGTGTGTTTGAGCTATTTAATTTTGAGGAGACGTGAAACATCACCATGGTTCTAACAAAGAGGTATACTTGGGGGACTGCTATTTCCTGTTCCCTTTTATTATTCCCCCTTCCCCCTTCTCCCATTCCATTTCTGCCTATACCCTGTAGGTGACCAATCTCATTAATTTCTGACTTACCTTGCCTCTTGTTTTTTGTCCAAATGAGCAGATATGTGAATATTTTCTATTATATTATTTCTTACATAAAGAAAGACTATTTAGATAGTCTTTTGTACTTTGATTTTATAGTATATCAAAAAATCACTCCTTACCAGTCATAGAATGCTCTCAATTCTTTTTCGCAGCTGCCTAGTTCTCCACTGAGTGAATGTACCTTAGTTGATTCAACCTGTGTCGTCTGTCTGGGCATTCAAGTTGTTTCTAGTATTTTGCAATTACAGACTGCTGCAATGAATAGGCTTGAGTGTATATACTTGTGTGTTCTTGTGTATCTTTGGGGTAAATTCACAAGAGTGGGATTTGCTAGGTTAAAAGGTAAGTGCGGTGTTTTATTGTTGGGTATCACTAAACTCCCCTCCAGAAAAGTTGTATCTGTGAAGTCCCGCCAGCTCTGTGTGAGAGTGACTGTTGGCCCACAGCTTTGCCAGTGGATGAGCTGTCATACTTTTTATTTACCCCAGTCTGACGGGCGAGATCACGATCACTCTAATTAGGAGTGAGACCGAGCATCTTTTCACATGTTTAAGGGCCATCTTTATATTTCGTTGTGTGCTGTGCTTTAAAGGGTTATATCTCTGCACGTTTTGTTGTTGTTGGATTATTCACCTTCAGCTTCCCAGGACAGGAGCACGTCATAGATGCTAGACATTAGTGTGACTCTTCTCTTTCAGATCTTCCGTGGTGGCTCATTTTAATTCGGCAGAAAGCACTGGTCGGCAAACTGCCAGGAGACCATGAAGTCTGTAAAGTCACCAAAATCGCTGTGCTCTCACTTTCGGAAATGGAGCCTCAGGATCTGGAGCTAGAGGTGAGGTACCGTCTCAGGAAGTTTTATGGAAACTTGATATAAATATAATAGTGATTATGAAGATTTGGTGTAAGAGACCAGAATCATACAATTTTAGAGATGGATAGTATCTTTAAAACAATCCTGTGATTTTCAAATTTCGTTTTAGTAGTGCGACCTTTGTTTCAAAATGTATGAAATCCAGGAAGTGAGGTGCAGGAAGGCAGAACTGCTTTGGGTGAGGTGGTGACGGCGGCATGGGGCGCCGCTGTGGACATCAGGGTACAAATTTTTGGTGGACATTTCTTTTCTCTTCTCTTGGGTGGGTGTATACCTAGGGATGGAATTGCTGGGTCATATGGTAACTCTATGTTTAACCTTTTGAGGAACTGCCACCCTTTTTCAAAGCAGTGTGCCATTAAAAAAAA
>PVKM010019809.1:0-23892 GCA_004027735.1 Carollia perspicillata | reverse complement strand
CATCTGAAAGACCAATAATCTTAGAAAGAGCAAGTGCAGGGATTCGAGGTAGGATGTCGAGGGGTGGCTGCCGGGAGAGGGGGATTTAAGAAGGCAGTGAACTGAACTTAGTTCCCAAATAGACTGTGGCACTTTGCACTTCCAGAATTTACTTGCAATCTGCTTCATCTTGGTTAGTTAAGTAGAATTCATGCCAATTTAGGGGAATAAGTGTTCTTCATTGGCCTTCTTTGCTGTGTTATTAAAGATGTTGAAGAAAATATACAAGGTTGGAATCAGAGGAACTAGGTAGGGTCCTCTGACTGTGATCTGGAGCAGAACATTGATCGGAACTGGCATATGCAATTCTCCCAAAGTTGTGAGGTTCAGAGATGATATATGTGAATAATCTTCAACAACTATGAAGAATTATGCCTATGCAGAGTATATAAAATATCATTGCAACACACCTATAAGCTAATGCTCAGAAATTATCCCAATTTATAGTTTGGTGAATTGATGGAAGTGTATCAGGTAAGATTGTGTTTGGCTATAAACAACAGAAGACTCAACTATAATAACTTAAACACATAGGAGTTTATTTTTCTCACTTAACAAGAAGTCAGAGGAAGGTACAGCCACTAACAGATGTCACCTAGGATCTCAGCTTTTACTTTCTTTTATAAAAAAATTATTTATTTATTTTTACAGAGAGGGGAAGGGAAGGAGAAAGAGAGGGAGAGAAACATCAATATGTGGTTTCTCGCATGCCCTCTACTGGGGACCTGGCACACAACCCAGGCATATACCCTGACTGGGAATCGAACCCATGACCCTTTGGTTCACAGGCTGGTGCTCCATCCACTGAGCCACATCAGCCAGGGCATCACCTCAGCTTTCTCTGCCTTCCTGTTCTACCATCCTTAAGTGAGTGGCTTTTGTTCTCAAGGCTGCAAGATCTCTGCTGAATCTCCAGGCATCATATCTATGTTCTAAGAGAGAACAAAATGGAGGAAGAATGAATAAGGAATGTCAAGGCGTTGAAGGGAATGCCATCTAAATCTGACTTTTTCTTAAAGAGTTTTGTGGCAGCTGACTCCTGCCTTTTGCATGACAACCTTGTCTGGCCAGAGCTGGGTTTTATAGCTATCACTAGTTACAAGGGAGTCTGGGATGGTAAACATTGTAGACTTGCAGTTTTTTACTTGAGGAAGGCAAGGGAGAAGGCTTTTGGAGGCCAATTTGCAATGTCTACTACAGAGCAGAACTTACCTTGCCAATGGAACTCTGATATGAGGAAGGGGAAAGATGCGGCAATGGGTATAAAGCCCAGGAGGGCAACCTGACAGTGACCCAAAAGCAGGGCTCTGGGCCCTCTGTGACTTGGATCAAAACATCTTGGCTGTCCCCCACAAGAGGTCCAGTCCCCAAGACTTGGCCCCTTCTGGCAATCAGCCCTAACCAGCTGCTGCCAAAGGGGTAAACACATTCCAAGTCCATGCGTCCCTGCTGCACTGTAACTGTGGTTAAGCGCACACACGCGTGCGCACACACACACATACGTGCACACACATCTGGGCTAATGGAAAGTTCACTAGAGTTGTGATGGCTTAGCGACAATTTGCGGTTATCTGGGCTCCTTCTATTAATGGAGAGTTGAATACCTACACACTTCTGTTAGCTAACTGTACGAGCAATTTGCATCTCACGTGTATCATTTTTATATTCATTCTCCAATTTTCGGGAACCGTAAAGGACAAAGCATTTACATCCTCTTATTCTCTACTCTGGAAGGAGGGCTCTTAAATGAAGCCGTTTCCCTGAGATGCTTCATCTTGATAGAGAAACAAAAAACCCATCAAGAATCCATACCTGAACACCCATAAAACTCTACATGGGTCACGGCCCAGTGGTGGATGCCGGCTGCTCACACACTCCTGGGATTGTGAGGAAAACAGAACATAAAACACTCACCCTGAGGATGGTGCCAACCATGGGGCAGGCAGTTGCTCTTGACTAAGGCAATTTCCAGTCCAGTCCAGAAGATGGATCACAATAACATTTAAGAAAAAAATTAAAAGCAACCTTTAAGAGTATGAATAAGAGCTATTGTAAACGGCTCAAACTCTGTATATAAGCAGTGAAGTAAGATGAATTGACTGGCACTGAGTTGGAAAAGCTATACAGAGGCAGGGAGTGTGGAACATAATTTTATAAAAATAAACTTTTTTTTTAAACATACACACTCCCAAAGAAGAAATGGAAAAGTTGTTAGGGTGTGGACTAGGGCTTCTAATTAGCTGTTCTGTTCTGCCTGATTTATCTCCTTTTTTGCCCCAGCACCTTCGTGGGACTTACTGTTCTACAACGGGACCCTTGGAGGGTGGAGAGGGCATTCCCTACACACCTGAACCCGCCGCCGGCTCAGACCAGGTCTTTGCGCCTGATGCCCACAGGAGGAGCGAGGAGAAACCTATTGCCCAGGTCGCAGCTGTTGCCTCCTTGACCCTTACATGTTTCCAAAACAGAGGGAGCCCTGAGAAGGCTCCTTGCCAAAGTAGGAAACAGCTACCCTCATTGTCTGCCTCGCCCCTGCTGGCTGCCCTCTCCCTTCCTCCCTCCCCTTCTTTCTGTCTGAAAGTGTGAAAATTACAAATCCCAAGGAACTGCAATCAGAACTCTACCTAGGGAAAATTCAGAGTATCCTGGCCATAAATATCCCGCTCCAAGGCGCCTGACGTCAGAGCGGGGCGGGCGGGGGAGCGAGGCCGGCCGGGAGGGGCGGCGGCTGCGGTGGTTTCTCTGAATGCAGCGGAGTCCGGAGAGAGAAGCGGAGCGCGGCCGCGAGCGCGCGGCCAGGTTCGGGCAGCAGGGAGCGGCGCCCGCCATGGGGGCCTCGGAGTAAGTGGGGCCGCCCGGCCTGCTGGGTTTCGCGTCTGTCCGTGGGCTGGGGCTCGGGCCGAGGGAGCTTTCTGCCAGCACTGCTCCACTTTTCTCCCCCTACTTTATCTACTGTGTTAAAAGCGGATTGGAAAGGCAAAGGCTCCGCAGGCTGCCTGTTTTGTTTCTCCAAAGTGTTTGCAGGAGCCACGGGTCCCTGAGTGGGCTCCCAGGGCCTGCGTGCGCGTCTGTGCGTGTGTGTGTGTAGTGTCTGTCGGTATGAGCACATCTGGACACAGGAAATGTCTTTGGAAAACTTTAAAAAATGCTTTTTCGTGGCTTTGAAATCTGATTCCTTGTTGTCACAAGTGGACAAACATAGCCGGTACCCCCCACACTGACAACTTTTTTGGCGGTGTCTTGTCCTGGTTCAGTCTGTGCCTTCGTGCGGATGATTTAACTCTTCACAAGCCCAGCTCCCGCTTGCAAGCCTGGCCCCTGGCCAGCAGGCAGGGGAGGGGAGACCGAGGTTCTTGCTCTCAG
Organism: Carollia perspicillata; assembly: GCA_004027735.1. NCBI lineage: Eukaryota > Metazoa > Chordata > Mammalia > Chiroptera > Phyllostomidae > Carollia > Carollia perspicillata. Next base: position 20,490 of record PVKM010019809.1, on the reverse strand, counting down.
CAGCAGTGGGCAGTGGGACTTTGAGCAAAGAAAGGAGCATCTCAGGAAAGGAGTCCTAACTCTGGGTACCTTAGCACCTGTGGCCGCTGTGGAACCTCCTGCCTTGGCCCCGGCATCACCAGGCCATGGGACTTTGACTTAACGGGGAAGGAGGGATCTGGTCAGGAGGCAGGTAATCTAAGGAAGTTAGGAAGAGGAGGAGTGGTGGTGGCAGGGACACTGTGGCTCTGTGTCCAGTCCTGCCCCAGGAGTGGGATGAATGTGTCTGCCACATGTGCCCACGGCGGGGGACATGCCGGATTCTCTGGGAGCACCGCGGTGCCCCAAACAAGATGCAAGCTCATAACATAAAGAGACATGTCTGAGCTGTGGCGTGGAGGAAGGGGGGTGGTGGGGGAGAGGGAGAGAGATTTTTATCAAAATTGAACACAGATTGCTGAGGTCTGGGCTTGATTTAACTCTTCTCTCTCTGCTTTGGCCACTTTTGCACAGTTTTGTGGAGGATTTGCAAAGTTCCTGGGAAGGTGGGAAGGAAAATCACGCCTCTCTAGGAAAGAGGCCCTGGAGGTTTTCCTTGAAGCTGACTTGGGAATGAGAGCAACTTCCTATCTTTGAAAGTTTAAAGTTTCAAGTTTTGTGTCCCCCACCCCCACTCCTGCCCCATCGCAGTTTGGTGTCAGTTTCTTGGATTTCTCTGAAAAGCCCGTTGATGGAGGAAATGGATTTTCCCTAGGACGAAGAGGGGCAGTTGTATTCTCCTGAGAGTGGGAGGAGAGGGGGCGCGGGCTCTGTGGACCCAGCGGCCCTGGATTGCCCAATGCGTGGTGCTGGATGTCAGTAGCTGGGTTCAACAAACCAGTGACCACAAAGAGAGCCCTTTCAGCTTTGCCCTAGCCCGGTCTCTGGTTTTGTATTTTGCAATAGAGCCAACCTACAATGTTTGGATGGGAGGAACATTACTGGACTCTCCCTGTGCCCTAGAAAAATGAGAGAATGAAGGGACAGAGAGGAAATTTGGACCCACAGGAAGTTGGAGATTTGGGAAGGATTTTAGAAATTATACAGATTGACCCCTAGGGAAACACTATAATAGACTGAGCAGACAGCAATGTCAAAAATAGACTTGTTTAACCTAAGGACTGCATCTTCAACCTAAGTGTGATGAAGAAGGAAATGAGGCACTTGGAGGGCAGTGTAAAATAGTGTGTAAATGGGGTGGCTGGGTGCCTGTGAGATGAGCATGCAAGTGCACGCTTACACATTTGCGACTTTGTGGTGGTGGTTGTGGCCTTCGGGCATGGACACATAAACAGCCCATTTCTCATCTGCGCTGGGAGCTGCATTCCTCCCTTAAAAACAAAACAAAATAAAACCCCAAAAACAACTGTGCTATTATGTCTTGCCGCCTGGTAAGTTGCATGCTCTGGTGCATAACTCTTGGCCGCCTTTCCAGAGCTTTCCCTCTAGCTCCTGTGATGCTGAGGGAATACTCGTGCCCCCCTCAGGATGAAAAGAGGACAGAAACTTCCCCTGGGCGCTAGAACTGAGAAGAGAGTCAGGCGTTCAGGAAAGGGGGAGGATGTGAGGGCAGGCCCAGTGCGAAGGCCTGTGAATGTTTTTTCTTTGGGTAAGTGTGGTGAGGTTGGGACTACCGCTTTCTGTGAGAACTTGCTTTCTCCCCAGTCTTTCTTCCCAACCTCTTGCCCCCAATAATTTGGACACTAAACAAGTTAAACTCTTCCCCTCACTGAAGAGCGTTGGGCCCAGGGTAGAGAGGGCAAGCCTAAAAGTGCCCATAGTCAGGAGGGTGCAAAGATCACCAACGAGGCAGAAGCTTGCTTCTTTGATATCAGTGGAGCAAATGCAAGGACAAATTTGGAATGTACCCACTCATTCCCACTATTTACAAACAGAACGCTGAACATCCAGGGACAGAGGGGCCCATTGGAGGTGGACACCCAGAAATACCCTTGTCCCAGCACAGGGCTCCTCAGGGAGAGACCTGGGCATTTAGTCTTTCATCATGTGGGTTTCTCCAGATGGTCAGTAGAGTCCTGACCCCTCTGGGTTTGCTCTGGGAGACATTTCACCATCTTGAGACCTGGACAAATTCCTAGACCACCGACACTTGGGCTGACAGTGAAGCCTTCTCAATGTCCCTTTTATCAGCTCAAGATCTGGCCAGCTCTTCAGTCCTCTCTGAGATCAGAATACTTAGGATGCATTCATTCTCAGGCTCTCCTGAAGGTCCAAAGGGCAAACACACCTGGCAGAAAAACAATTTGAACTTTGCTTTTGCCTTTGATAGCAGACAGCCCTCTGGATCTCCATGGCCAGAGTGTCTGTGTCCAGGGATCTGGTGCCCTTTAGGTCTGGACTACGGACGTAGCCTGGTGCAAGGATAGAACGCAGGCTTCTGAGCACTGCCTGGGAGACGATTAGTCACCTGGGAGACCTTACTTATTCCTGTGAACTTCAGCATTCTCATCTGTGAAACCATACTGAGGATAATATTTACTACACAAGGTTATCACAAAAATGATATTTATGCAAAAGAACGAAAACAGAGCTGGCAATGTTGGAGACCTTTAATAAAGGGACTATCATAATTTCATTTTGCAGTTTTCAGCCATCGAGCCTGTGTTTTTTAGAAAAGGACCTCCCACCCAAATCTGGCTACAAGTTTTCCATTATTGAAGGCAAGGGGGTGGAGTTTCCAGGGCTCAGGTCACACCGTTACTTGTTGTTTCTGGAAAAGGTGGCTGATAGGACTTATCCGTGAGCACGCCTGACCCATTACCCTGAGGGGTGGGAGAAGGCACCAGGCATCCTGGATATCTGTCCTGGAGCCAACTCCTGTGTGAGCTCTCTGCAGAGGTGGCAGGGCAGCGGAGCAGGCTGTTCGTGTATGGTGGGGATGGAGAGGCGGCAAGGTGGAGGTGGGGCAGCAAGATCAAGAACCGTTTTTGTTTTTTTGCTTTTAACCTTTTTCTTTTTGCTTTTTTAACTTGATTTTCAATTACAGTTTACCTTCAATGTTATTTTGTATTAGTTTCATATGTACAGCATAGCGGTTAGATAATCAGATACTTTACAAAGTGTTCCTGCCAAATAAACCAGCAGCAGATTAGAGGAAGCAGAAGATGGAATCAGCGATTTAGAAGACAAGATAGTGAAAAACCCAACCAGGGCAGCAAAGAGAAGAAAAGAATGTAGGAAAATGAGATGGAAAGACCAGCTGAGTCTTGAAGATTAAGCCCGAGGTCAGGTTGGTTAGGCAAACTGCGCCTCCAGGAGCCAAGGTCAGATTAAGGGGAGACTCTGACGGGTTGTAAAGAATGGAAGCTTTAGGCATCTGTAAACTTCCCTGGTGGGTATGGGGCAGGGGATAGTCCAAAGACGGACAGAGCCTCTGATGCTGGAGAAAGCAGCTGCAGGTTCTCTTGGCCCATCTCAGAGCTTCTAAGTTATCCTTCAAGTTGACATTTAAAACTTTAAGGATCACATTTGTTTCTGTTTTGCTCAAGCGCTCTCTTTAACGATGGCCTGGGATGACTTTTCAGCTTTTAAGAGGCTCAGCTACTAGCCAACATCTCTTGAGATGGCCCAGATTGGGGGTCAGTGCATTCCTCAACCCTGGCAATATCTATTTCTCCAACTCTCTCCTCACATTTTTGGGTTTTTTTTTGGTTGTTGTTGTTTCATTATGAGATTTTAAAACTGCACCGTCAGGATGCTGTTTAGGGAGGAAATGTCTTTTCTTTTTTGGACATGTGTATCGTGCTTGTGCTGTGCAAGGCTTTTCAGACTGTGGGTATTAGCAGGTGTGGTGGGATTCTTCCTGGGGCTACCCCTCCAAAAAAAGAAAAAAGAAAAGAAAAGAAGAAACCTGGGAAAAATGAACTTTAGGCAGTTTATCTCTGACCAGAGTGGAGCTGAATGCCTTATAGGATGCCTTCTGGTTCCATGGAGAAAGCTTCGGAACCAAGTAGACCCAGGTGTGAGTTCTGGCACCAGGAGGTCACAAGCTGTTCAACCTCTCTGATTCTCTTCACCTGCTAAATGAGAACAGTAACTATTCTCACATCCCAGGGTTGATTTGAAGACGAAATGAGATAATATATGAGAAGGACCTAGCAAACTGCTCGGTGCTCAGAAAAATGTTCATGCCTTTTTCCTTCTCCAGAGCTAAGCTCATGAAAGTACATGTGTTTGGATATTTGTCCATGAGTGAAAATAAATAAACCGCTTATTCAAGGCTTAACATCAGTGCTCAAAGGTCAGATGTCTCAGTCTGGAAATGGAGACTTTTAATACAAAACTAGGGCACAGATGGGCACTCCCCATGCCCCTGAAGCCCCATGTGACACTCTGTGGAATAAAGGAAAGGCCACCAGCTCACTCACCAATGAACCTGGGCTCTTAGTGAGCTGTCTCCATTCAGTTTGTTTTAGAAGTCCCAAATACCGCCTTGGCTCAAAGAATCAAAGTCAAAACTGGGAGGAGAAATCACTGAGTTAGTAACTAACATTAAAACCTAATAACAATGGCAGAATGACAACAACACCTTACATTCGTGTAACATGCTACAATTTGAAAAGCACATGGCCTCACTTCATCATCTTAACAACCTTATGAGATGGTGTTATTCACATTTTATGGTTTTTACTCTGTGGGCTAAAAGACTTACACTAATTTACAAAGCAGGTTAAGTGGAAGTAACAGGAAGTGAAGGAAGATCCAAGCAGTGGGTTACAGCTCTGGCTGCATGGTAGAGTCAGCTGGGGAGCTTATAAAAGTATCAGTACCGGGGCTCCCCCAGACCAATGAAATTAGGATCTCTGGGAAGTAGAGCCCAGGCATTGAGAGTTCTACTACAAGCTTCCAGGTGACCTGAAGTCTAAGTTGAGAGCTATGGGTCTGAGGGAAGAGTGAAGAATACTACACCAAGGTTAGGACTCAGGGTATCAGGTATAGGTAAGACAAATAGGCAGGACTTTGCTAGGATTTAAGGAAGCTCCATAGAGGTAGGGATGTGCATGGTTCTTCCTGTATTCTCACAACCTAGAATAGTGTCAGGTACAAGGCAGATACTCAATAAACACTGGCTGAATGAGTGAATAGACACATTGCTATAGATTAGGAGCCAACGATCTCAATAGTCAAATCCAACCTGTCACCTTGTTATATAAATAAAGTTTTATTGGACCACAGCTATGTCATTTGTTTGTGTTGCCAAGGGCTGCTTTCATGTTAATAGCGCCTGGTTGAGTGTTGTAATAAGGACTGTATAGTTCACAGTGCTCAAAATATTTATTGTTTGGCCCTTTAACAGAAAAAGTTTGGTGGCTTCTGTGCTAGATCTCAGACAGGAATGGAACAATTATACCTTGGCAAGAGTCACTACAGCACGGTGGTCAAGAATATTGGTCCTAGGATCCCACAAACCTGTGTTTGAATCCTGGCTCTGCCACTTACCTGTTGTAAGATGTTGCATATTGTTTCACCTCTCTGAGTCTCGGTTTTCTCATCTGAAAACAGGGATGACAATGAATAATATCTCCCTCTCAGGGTGGTTGTGAGAATTGGCAGCCCTTGACTGAGAGTAATCACGTAGCAACTGTTAGCGCTTACGATCATGGTTGTTGCTGTAGTTACTTGCAGTTAACCAAGTAGAACAAAAACGAACTAGAGTGGAGTCAAAAATCTAAATCCAGTGTCATGGACAGGATAAGGGGAAAATAATCAGTCTGTAAGCTGGTGTGATGAAGAAAAACCGATGTGAGCTTTCTGAGGTGAAGGGCAAGACAACACGGATCAGGCCCCCGATGTGTGAGTGAGCTTCTCCTGTACAGCTCATTGCTGTGTCAACCAGCAATCCTGTCACTCCTCAAGGGTTAGCTTAGACTTTATTACAATGAATCTAGTCACAAGCATGCTCCACCTCTATACCCTTGTGCATAGTTCTTTCTACCTGAAAGACCCCTCCTGATCTTTATCTTCCTGGTCAACTTTTCCCACCAGGCTTACTCAGGTGTCCCCTTCTCTCTCAAACTCCCTTTGCAAGGCTCCCCTCCGACTCCAGTCACTCTTTTCTTGTCACTCCCATGAACTTGACACAGCTCTGTCAACACTCAACACACTACATTACAGTCTCCACCTTGCTTTCTACATGTTTGGAGCTCATAACAGTCAAATTATATTGTTGAGCCCACACACGATAGCCAAGTAATGTCAACTAACCCTTGATTCGGTGCAATGCTAGCTCCTGAGTTAACTCTCCAGGAAAGAGTAGTACTTGCCCAGGTGCTGATGGGATTGCAAGAGAGAATTCTCATAGCCAACCAGCACCAGAAGAGCTACCCAGTTTAAAGACATATGTGGGCACTTTGTGTCCTCATCCTTCCACTCTATGGTGGCTCCTTCCCGCTAGGACGACCCTCGTAGGGTACAGTCAGGGACAAAGAAGGATGGATGATGCTTAAAACCAAGTCTTTGGCAGTCGATGTGCTAAAAGTTGGGTTCTGGCCTCTCTGGGCTTTCATGTATACGTGCCGGGAAAGTGGGGAGTTAGCTTGCTATGGTCCCCTTTCATTAATTAGCACAGTAATAGGGAGAAGCATGGTCATGGATAATGGTAAATAGCCTGTAATTCACAGCAATGCCATTTGACTACAGAATGGATTGCATATTGCATACTTTTTGTAGATTTTAGTGGCAGATTTTTTTGGTGGCAGATATATATTGTGTGTAGAATAATAGTGAAATGAAGTCTCTTCTAAGGGTGGAGGTACAGAAAAATGTTGGCCTTGAATTACATATTCCTCCTCTTTTTTTTTATCCTCACCCAAGGCCATGCTTATTCATTTTAGAGAGGGGGGAAGGGAGACGGAGAGAGAAAGAGAAAGGAAAGGAAACATCTATGGAGAGAGACATCAATGGGTTGCCTCTCCTGCCTGCCCCGCCTGGTGACCAAACCTGCAACCTAGGCATGTGCCCTGACAGGGGGTCAAATCTGCAACCTTTTGATACACAGGATGACACTCCAATCAACTGAGCCACACCGACTAGGGCAATTCAATATACCTTTTGTTCAACCCCAAAGAGACAATTAGGAACTGGCTCCTAAGAGGGGAGTTATCTGGAGAGAGAATGAAATAGTATGTTTATTATATATGTCTCCATTATGTATTTGGTGTTATGCCAATCATTCAATAATATGTATTCTTTATTTGATTTTTGCAAATCATGAAAGTAATTCTTTCTTGTTTAAACATGTGAATCAATATTGTTCAGAGATACAAAAAAAAAGTGGAAAATGAAAACAACTCTATCCCCATCCACACCCTGGTAATTAATGTAAATAACCTAGAATGATTTTCTTCCATATCTTTTCCTTTGTTCACACAAATACCTACATGTGTGGGTGCAGGTAGAGCAGGATCTTGTTTGTGTTTCACTGGAATTGAGTCTAACTGTACATACTTTTCTTCCCCTTGACCGTATGTCAGGGTCATCTCCACAATGGATCAGTCTCTTTTGTTCTGATTTCTTTATACCTACACACAGCTGTATATATTTGAGATCATGCCATTCTGGCAGGGATGTTTATTTTTCCATCTTCCATCAGATATTAAATGTGGTTTCATCCTGGCTGATCACCAGCTTGAGTCCCTGAATCTGACATACCAAGCACCTATCACCCAGGGAGGCTTCGCTTTGTCACTCAGGCTGAGTGAGTGGTCTACCAGGCCTGCTGACCATCATGCGGTATGACTATATGTTGTTTGTGGTCCTCATTTGTCCCCTGGGGAAGCTACTGACCATCAGGTCCTATGGCTTCCCCCACCCCCTCTCATCAGATTTAGCCTTCCCTCCTTGGGTCTCCTCATCACCGACAAAGCAGGAAATGCAGCAGGAAACATCAGAGACTGTACATTATGTTAGAGAACAGTCCTGCTGGAGCAAATCGGGCAGTATGTATAATGGGCAGGTGTGTGGACTCTATGCTCTTATTGCCTAGGAATCCAAATATTTCACAGTGGACACTGGGCTGTGCCACCCAGACCCTTGTTCAGGCAGTGCTTGCCGTGGGCAGCCCTCTCTGGAATCGCCTCAGCTCAGGAGTTGCCTTGCCCATAGACCCTCGTCCCTCCACACTCCCCTCCTGGGTCACCTGCACCCAGTGATGGGGGAGAGTGATGAAGGCCTGGCCCATTGGTCCCCATATGGGAAAATTCTAAAGGACCTCCCAGTTTCAGGGCTCCCCATGGGGTTGGCAGAGGCCATCACTGAGACCGAACTGAACGCAGCTGCACTTCTCCTTCTACCCAGTGCTGCCTCCCACCATCCCCTCTCCCCTGGGGGGTGGATTCCAAGAGCCCTTCCTAACCCCCTGCCTGCTCCAGACATTGTGCTATTTTATATGAAGTTGTTTTGGAGGTGTCCATTATTGGTGGCCTTGTTAAAATATGTAAAAGCATACCTTTTTTCTTGTGCTCTATTTTGTTTTTTCTAGGTGAGACCCAATGGATTTCTCTACAAAGAGGGTTGTGTCATAAATGGGCAGACTGAGCACATGTTTTGATTACTGACAAATTTGCATGTGCCCCTGCCCCCGTCCCCACTCCTCATGCTAGGCAGAAGGTGTGTGCATTTCTGGGCAGAAGCACAACCAGATTGCTTTGTTGACATCCTGGACACAGGGGACTGGACAAGTTGACCTTTGGGACTTTCTAGCTTACTGGTATATCTGTAATATAAAGGGGTGGTCTCAAAGGACCCTACTGGCCCCCGGAAGCTTCCTTGCTGCCCGCACAGGTATCTACATCATTCCTGCATGAGTCTCTGCCAGATCTGATTTGTCTTTGTGGGTGTTTGTTTCTTACTCATTTGTCCCAAGCACGGGCTGTCTTTGGCTCTGTGAGTGAAACATTCCACCCTTTGGGTTAAGTACACTGATAGCCTTTCCCAAGTGCCAAAGCAAAGCTTGCCTGCATGATGGATGCTCGTTGTGCCAGACTTGGGGACCTAGACTCACAGTTCAGCGTTGACCACAATCATGGGGGTCAGTTTCAACACTTCCCCCCCTTACTTCCTCCTAGATGCCACAGCCCCCAGCCTCAAGGTCCCTTGACTAGGTAGCCAGGAAAGGGTGATGCCAGGCCAGTGGGGAGATCCATAAATATTTCCACAGTGCCAGAGGCAGCTTTGAAGTGAGTTTGAAGCAAATTCAGGGTTTCTGTGGCCTATGGATAGTAGAAGGGCCGAGCCATTTTAACTCTTCTCTTCTTTTTGAATCTATCAGTTGGGCTGGCAGCTACTCAGAGGTAGAGTTAGGAACCTCCTCTGCCTTTTCTAGGGCACACTGTTGTGATTTACCTTCACCGTTGTCCTGAACAGAGGTATGCTATTGAAGTCTGTGGCTGCCTACATGGAAGCTGGGGCTGACAGAACTGAGAAACAAGCCAGATTTCTGAATATAAGACTGTGGTTCAGAGCACAGGCCCTGGGTTCAGAGTCTGGCTTCACTTATTGCTAGCTGGGTGACCTCGCATGAGTTGCTTCATGTCTCTATGCCTTAGTATCCTCATCTGCAAAATGGGTTGTTATGAAGATCAAGTTGATACCTGACTTGATAAAAACAAAAAAGAAAGAAAGGGGAAAAAAGTACTTGAAACCATGGCTGGCTCCTAGTACGCACTAAGGAATGGTAGTGATGATGATGAAGGTGGTGGAGTTGAGGATGGAGATGATGATGGAGAGCAGGGACTAAGTCTCATTAGTTCTGTTTCCCTAGTATCCTGCACAGTTCCTGGCACAGAGTGGGGATAAATTAACATTTATCAAATTAAATATCTCATGGTTTTTTACTAAGTGTCTACTGCCTACTTCGTTTGCTCAACTCCCTACCAAAAAATATGTTTTCCATTTAACATTTTTATTTTAACTTTTTATTGAAGTTTGACATGATTCAGAAAAATACACAGTTTGTAAGTATATAGTTCAATGGATTTTCACTAACTGAACGCATCTGTATAACCAGCATCTGGATCAAGAAACAGAACATTCCAAAGTCCCTCACTTCCCCTGCCCAGAGAAGCCCCTCATGTGTCTCTTGCTACTACCCTCCCATGAACTTGAGACCTAACTCCATAGATTAGTTTTGCCTATTCTTGAACTTCACATAAATGGAATCACACAGTACATATTTGTTTGTGTCTGGTTTGTTCTGCTCATTGTTGTGTAGATCATTTATTCTCATGGTTGTGTAGTATTCCATTATGTGACGATACACACTTTATTTATTTACCCTGCTGTGGATAGGTATTTTGGTGGTTATGCACTGTCTTGCTATGAGCACTTATGCACTTGTCCTTGGGTGAACATTTGGATGTGTTGTGTCAGGCGTTCCTGGGCATAGGAATGCATGTGCTGAGCTATGGGAGCAGGTACGGGCAAACAGTTTTACGCAGTGGTTGTACCATGTTTCCATTTTCTGTAAAGATGAAGAAGCAGTTCCAACTTCGTAGTGTAGGTGCTGGAGGCCCAGTAATACACTGGTGTTCCCAAGATGTTCATACCTCCATGCTCTTTGTATCTGGGAGTTCATGTGTTCTAGAAAGCCTTCTGGGGTAGGTGTGTCCTGAATACCAGGCAGGTACCGTGCTAAATCCTCACAACCATACCATGAGATGGGATGGGTATTATCATCTTACAGGTGAGGAAACTGAGGCTCAGAGAGGTTGAGTGGCTTGCCTAAGATCATACACAAAGAAACTTTCAGAGTCGGAATATAAAACAGATATGTTTGAGTTTAAAGCTCTTGCATTTTGGGATCTGCTGGTGAATAGTTTCGACTTTGGTGCTAACACTGGATAGAAACACAGACATAGCTGTGGGGGCTGTTACCCTAGAACCTGTACCAGTTGTGGGATGGTGGCTTTGAGGAGATGCTCCGTAAAAACGAGCAACTCAATGACCCTGAGAAGCCAAATTGTTTTCCTGCCCTGGGGCTGTTGGAGAGACTCATAAATTTCCTGGAAGGCAAGGGTGACCATATAATTTACTGTCTAAACCAGGACTCTTTCAAGAGTGAAAGGGGCACTAACTGGACTGGACGCTGGGGAAGCAGGCATGACTTGGCACTGTCCCAGGGAAACTGGGACATATGCTCACCCCCTGCAAATCTGTGTGGGCATCACTCTCCTGGTCAGTGGGGCCATCCAGGTTCTTTTTAACTCGTTCACAGCACAGTCTGTCAGGAATTTGCCCTGATGTGATGTACTTCTAGTCGACTGTGTTTATGTTAAAACAGGGTCTGGCTTTCTTCTCTCCACAGCATTCCCCACTCAAATGTGGCTCTGACCAGGTGAGCTTCCTTTCACAGATCCAGTTACCATTGACATGCACACGGCAACACAGGAGAAGCCCTGAGAAGGCTAGGGCTGTGCCTTAGTCTCTGGGATATTGACAGGACCTGTCCAGGTGGCAGGCACAGAGTTTGCACTCAGGGAATACTTGTTGACCGTGTATATCATTTATCCCTGTGTTCATTTATCCATTCATACTTCATAGAGCAAGCTTAGTTAGATTCTTTCCTCTGTCTTTTTTTGACCTGACTTATATTCCACTGGCCCAGAGACAGCAGTTGGTTGTGTTTATAAGTGGGTCTACGCAGAAAGGGCAAAGAGTAAAAGGGATTAACTTAAAGATATCTTATCTTGGGATTTGGTGTAAGGATCTAGGTTGAAATTTCAGACATCCCCTAATTAGCTGAGCTTCTTTAGATAAGTGATTGAGCAATTTACCTTGTCTGAGCCTGGTTTTGAGTCACCCGTAGAATGGAAATGATAGTACTACCTGTGGTACAGGAATTCCACGACGCAGGGCATATAAAAAGTGCATGTTACACTGTGAAATGCTGTGTAATTCTTAGTCATTAATGGTTGCAATAGTGCAACAACTAGCTGAGAAGCACTGGTGTAAGGCTGAGGGGGTCCTGGGGAATGAATTCTGGTGAGCAAAATTCACTCCCCCTCTGGGGCCTCCAGTCTCTTAAAGTGAGGCTTACAGTGCATATGTGACAAGCCCATGTGACTGGGAGCTTTTATTAATAAATAAGGAAGGAATCAGCAAATTCTTTAAGGCCTTAGAGATTTGATGCTGGAGTATCAAAGATATAGATGCAAAAGCTAATTAATCTCTCATTAACCCCACAGTGGTATTTTCACCAGAACAATAGCAAGAAGCATTTAAGGGCTTGTGTACGTCCAGCAGTAGCATAGCGGCTTCTAAGTGCAGATTCTGGGGTCTGACTGGCTGGCATCCAAATTTCAAATATGGAGTTGGCCAAAAAATTTGTTTAGTTTTTTTCTGAATGATGATGATTCTAGTGGTGCTTAGTTGTCTAATTTTGTTTGAAACAATTTTGTTAGATTGTATTGTGAAAACTGTTACATCAGCATGCATTTAAAAAACCTTATCAAAATGGGTGGATTATTGTGCAGCCATTTTAACATCAAAGATGGAAGAAGATAATGCAACATTTTCAGTGTATTATTCTTTATTTTTTCAAGAAAGGTAAAAATGCAACTGAAATGCAAAAATGGTGTGCAAAAATGGAGAAGGTGCTGTGACTGATCAAATGTGTCAAAGGTGTTTTGTGAAGTTTCTTGGTACTATTGACATTTTGGCTAAATAATTCTTTGCTGTGGGACTGTGTTAGGCATTGGAAGATGTTTAGCAGCACCCCTGGCCTCTACCCACTAGAGGCCAATAGTGGAGACAGACAGCATACTCAAAATATCCAAATCAATAGTTGTTGGTGAAAATGAAAAATGTATCTTTTATTTTATGGAAAAACTAAATGGACTTTTAGGCCAACCCGATGCCACCAGAACTGTAGTCTTGGGCAGGTATTGATTCTCCTTGAGGCTCAGTTTTCTCATCTGTAAGGTGGTGACTGTAATAGTACCTATTCCTAAATGAGGGCAAAATTCATACTTGTAAAGTAGTTGGAACAGTGTCTGGAACATGGAATATATTCAGTAAATCTTAACCATTATTATTACTTGCCAAACAATGTGCTTTTCACTGGAATATTAGTACTGTGTGGTCTGATGCAATGCATAGTGAGAGGACACATCATTTTGAGGTGGGGGAAGTCACGGAAGGCTTCATGGAAAAGAAGTGCCCCTGGTACATTTCAGACTTCTTTTATACCCTGAGCAAAAGGGTTTGTCCATTTCTATGAACACTCTGTCTTAAAACTCAGGAAAGAAGATTTAGTATGGAAGAAATTCCTTTCTTTATGAAACATAAGTCAAACCCTCCCTGGATCTTTGAAGTTGAATGAGGTGGGGTCGCTGCCCTTATGCATTTCTGAACTAGTTCATCCATCCTCTGTGGGAACGTTAAGATGAGCCCTCAAAGTGCTAGCGGTGTTGTCGAGGAAGGATCTAGAAGTGAAGAACACTATTCCATGGAGATGCTCAAGGCTGAGAAATTTGGATTCCGTTTGAGAATGTTTGGGAAATGTTGGGAATTGATGGAGTTCCAGGTTTCCATTGTTATCAGATGAGTGGTTTTACCTGCTGGGATGGTGCATGCGTGGTGCTCAGTGCAGAAAGACGGACAGATGGCTTCTCTGGTCCCTTCAGTCCCTTTGTGACATCCACACAGTTGTGTGTGAAGCACACAAGGAAGATATTTGGAACTTTTCCTAGACAGTGTTGACAAAATGTAGAAAAACGTATCTGCCCATTGTCCAGGGATCATTGGACTTTATGCTTCCTGTGCGTGTTTTATCTCTAATGTGATGATTCATCTTACCACTCCATATCTCAAAGCCAGGATGCAAAAGGAAGTCTTTCCACTGCCTCCGTCCCCTTCCCTTTTTCCAGCGAAGAGGTGATAAGATGCACAACTTGTTCAAACTTGTATAAGTTAAATGAAAAATTCTTTTTGGTTTTTCAAAGCATGCAAATATATTTTTAACAGTAAAATAATGCTGTGGAATAATAAACATATGAAAAGACATTCATCCTTACTTGGAATCAGGGAAGTACCGTACATCGAAGTCACAGGGAGATACCACTTAACCACACTCACCAGAATGGCCAAAAACTTGTACTCATCACACTGGATGTAGAGCCAAAGATAATTCCCATTCACTAATGGTGAGAATTAAATTGGTTCAAACACTTTGGAGAGCAATTTGGTACTAATAAAACTAAAGGTGCACTTACCCTGTAGTCCATCAATTTCACTCCTAGGTAACCTGTCTAAAGAAACTCTAACACATGTGAAAAGGGGATATGTTCAAGAATATTCATTATAGAGTGAATTTTATATATTCATATAGATTGAGTTTTAAGAGCTAGAAAGCAACTCAAATGTCGATTATCAACCAGGAGCCTAGTTAAATAATTTGGTATTTACATACAGTGGAATACTATGCAATACAGTAGACAAAAAATGAATAGACTGTACGAATGAGGTATTGTTACAGAAGAGACCTGTGGGGGGGACAAGATACTATTACCAAATGGACCCCCCTCTCCCAGGGCCCCCTGTACCAGGTTTGCCTTGCCTGCCACCAGGGAATTATGGCTCTAAATGCCAGAGTTTGGTGAAAAGGAAAGTAACTTTATTTAAAAGTGATACAGACTTAGAGTAATGACTTAATGTCTTCATCAAAATCCCAAAATCCCTTAAAACACCCACAAACACACACAGTCCTTCCTTCCCCCCTTTGCCCAGTCAGGGGTACCATATCTCAAGAAAAGAAATAGAAGTCTGTGGCTCAGGTAGCCCCTGGTTCTTCCCAATAACCCGTGCTCGGCTGGTAGGTCTCCCTTGGTTCCCAGCACCATCAGCTGTGTCACTGGGATCTCCAGTTCTTAGTCCAAACCCATGTGGCACCTTCTCATGGCCCACCAGCAAGAGTCCTTTCACCCCTTTCCTTCTCACAACATCTCTCCTGCATTCTTCCAAACTGCTAAGAAAGAGCTCTGCATCACTGCTACATCTTGTTTTCCAGGTTCCTAAGCTGTGTGGCAAATGGAGCCCCAAAGCTGCATCGTTCCCCCAAAACTGCTTGGTTCCACACAAAATAGCATGGTTCCTCCCTGCATGGCTGCCATGTCTGGGTTTAAATCCTGGTGTGAATCTTCCTCTGCATCCCCATTTCCTACTCCTCCAGTTGCCAGCATTCCCATATTTTTCCAGCTTTTCTGGGATGCCGTAGTAAGCCCAGGCAGGTGTGGCCCTGAGGTGTGGAGCCAACCATCTCCAAGCTCCCATGCTGGTGCAGGCACAGGCACCATAACCAGTGGGAGTTGCCTCCCAATTACATCCTGGGAGAAGTCATTCCCATCTCCCCCGATCAAAGCCTGGCCACAGCTACTTAACATATCTATGAAATCAGTCAAAAGTTATAGATATGTTAAATGAGCATTCTTGCCATTATTTGCAAAACTGTTGATATACAAAATAACTCTCAATGGCCCTGCTCCATGTGTCCCACCCCCCAGTTCAGACTTGTGGGGGTGAAGACATCTATATATTTTTAATATTTTCTGGACACCCTGAGCTCTGGACCCCATTACAAATCCCTCTTTGGTGGTGGGTGGGGGGAGGGGAGCACCCTGGCTGCACCCTGTTACAGTATGATCTCAGAAACAATATTTAGTGGAAAAAGCAAGTTGCAGAAGAATACCATTGTCATTAAGTTTAAAATAATATAAAAGAATGCCTTTTTATTTGCAAATATTTATATATGTAACTGAAGTGTAAAAACGTGTTTGCGATAAACACTAAATTCAGAGAGGTGGCTCCTCCTAGGGAAGGCAGGCAGGAAGACCTGAGAGGGGTACACAGGGGATCCATTTACATCTGTGCTATTTTATTTCTTATACTCAGTGAGAGATATACAAATGTTTATTATCCATATCTTTAAATAGATAAAATATTTTTAGTTAAAAAAAAGTTGGCTCTTTAAAGTGGGCACAGACTCCCAATCCATCCCCACTGCTGGCTGGCACATGGGCATGCTGAAGGGTGAGCATGAAGCTGCTGCCCATTTGCTCCAGGTCCATGGGGGTGATTTCAGGTAGATGTGACCATATTCCATGGTCTACTTGGCCCTATGCGCATGATGCTCACTGTTTTTGGACTAAAAATCTTGACCTCCATTTTTCTGATTTGTGGCTTTCTTGGGTTCCTATTTTGATATATTGGTGGAGAATGCAAAGCAGGATCATACTAATAGAGGCCAAACAGCAACTTTCTGGCTCATTCTCTATATTGCAAATTGCTGGAGCCTTCTCTCATCCCACTTCTTCCTTGGGAATTACTGGAATTTCTTGCTAATTCTGGCAAGTGACCACAGCCATCATTCTTACATCCTTTTGATAAGTACATGGAACCAACAGTCTCAAATATCCCTCACTGCCCTGGGTTGAAAGGATCCCCCTCTGCTATCATAACTGCCTGATTTGTATGTAGGTCTCTGAGCTTTCTGACTTTAAAACAGCCACCACTCTGTTTCTCTTGCAAGCATCCTGCCCTAAAGTGGGAAAGTACCCACCCATGGGAATTGCTTCACGTTCTTTTACTTGACAGTGAACCTCTGCTGACTTCTCCTCTGGGTGCTTATTGAAATGCAGTCCATTCAGCTCTTTTACGAGCCCTCTCCCTTGGAACCTGGTCTGAGCCCAATGCAAGTGCCACACGCTGGGTTGGCCTTGAGTGCCCTGTCCTCTGTTGTGTAGCCTCTGCCCTTGACCAAGCCCCATAAACCTCAAAGCTCAGTTCTGCACCAGTGAGCTCCTTATCTGGATAGTATAGTGCTTGCACTGGGGACTAAAGCTGGGGTGTCTTTCCTGTGTCTCTTGCTTATTTACATACTATATAACTCACCTTAATTAATAGGAAGAAAAGCATATGAAAGTGGGACTTTGGGGCACAAACCTCAGGTACATGGTCGCTCTGAGAATGTACCTTGTAGTCTATGGTAGTCAGGCTTTGGGCAGGAACACTTCCAGACAGTTGGCACTTCCAAAAGAGTTTAACTGATAAGAATGTAATGAGAGGACTATTTGCAGTGAGATAAGGGACTGGGGGAGTTAGTGAGACACCCAGGGCCAAGCAAGAGCAGGAAGCTGTTTACATGTCTACACCTAAAGGGCTGAGGGGAGGAGGGATGGAGTCATCAGAGCCCTGGGCCAGTTTGAGCCAGAGAGGGGTAGGGGCTTCTTTGCAGGAGCTGTGGGCCCAGAGGAACAGCCACTACCTGACTGTGGCTTAGCAGAAGGAATGGGGAATAAACAACCCAAAGTCTCCCCTTCCACGCTCCAGCCACCTGCTGTTGCTTCCCACTGGTCAAATCCAACTGGGTGCCAGAAGCCTAGGAACCTGGGTGAAGCATTTCAGAGAAGTCGTCCCCCTGGGCAGAAGTGTGGCAGAGAAGGGCAGAGGGTGCTGGTGGAAGGGCCAGCAGGGCATGGTCAGCACCTTGTATATTTCTGTGTGCATTTGTCATGCAAGTGGAAAGACCAGAGATAATGAGGAGTCCCCTTTAGTTCAAATTGTAATAGCTTTGGGTGATTGGGCTGTTTGTGGATGGTTGACTCCATGAAGCTTAGATGGGTAAACCAAGAAGGGGGTCTGGGAGGGAAGGGACCGGATATTTATGGTTATAGGTCAGGTGCTTTGCTTTTGTTAAAAAGGAAGATATTTTGAATGAGTCTTGGGGATTGGTTATTTAGCACACTCTAAATACTTTGTTGTCCAGGGAATGGATGTGTCTACCTTAAAGTGATGGAGCATGGTGGTCTCAGGCGGCAGGTTGAAGACTCAAGACATGAACCGAGCCCACCAAATGACACACACAACATTGGTCTGAAGCACCCTGATGGATAAGCCCGCAGAGCTGAGGATGCTCTTAGCTGGAGTTAATCTTCCTGAGTTTTCCTCCTGGCTCCACCTCCATTGCATCACTCCCAGCCCCTGAGGCTCACCTGAGCACGTGTCCTCTTCCGTGAAGGCTGTGATAAATGTCAGAGAGGCAGCCTTGGCTAAGGGCCCTGCACTGTGGAGACACATGGCCTCTACACACTGTGTACAGCAAAAGGAGAAAATAACATATCTGAACTCACGGGGATATAGGGCCTGCCCTTGTGAATTCCCAATTGATCCACTCTGTGAATTGGGGTGTACACACAAAAGATACAGGACACCTGCAAAGCAACATGTCAAATGGAAGTTCACAATCGACCAAATATGTACTTGGCGAAGGAAGGTGGAGGAATGGAGCCATTGAAGTTTGAAAGTGTTGTGGATACAGAGTCCCTGTTCTGTCCCATGGTAGCTGGATGAGCTTGGATAAACATTTGACATCTCTCAATAAGTATTAGGTTTCTCATCTGTAAAACGGGTAAACTAAAGGGATATTTTCCACAATTGCAAGGACTGGATAGGATCATCTGTGTGAAGCACAGCCTCTAGCACGTAAATGATCAGTAAGTGTTGGCTATGATCAATATTATTTTTATTCCAGGAGGCGCGTGATAATCACTGCTGGGAAAGGGGAGTAAGTGCTCCAAAAGTCCAGAAGAATTGGCACCTCCTTAAGTCTTTTGCCCTAGTTCATTGCCCTTTTCCAACCTCACAGGCCTCAATTCTTTGACTCACACTCATGCTCCATTAAGGGCAGGCTGCTTGTGGACCTGGTCATCGGCTTGGTCCCTTCTAGGTAGGGAGTGATGGTATGTTCAGGAGGAGAGAAATCTGAAGAGGTCATCTAGTCTAGCATTTCCCAAGCTGCATTTCATAAAAACCAGGCCCTCACAGCAGCCCTAGGAAAATAGTTTTGTTACTCTCCTGGATCCACAATGCTCAGAGAAGAACTGCTGAAAAAATCTAGGTTCACAGTGTTTAAATAAGTATTCTCTCAATTTATTTATCTAAAGAGGACCTTTTTCCTTGGGACGCACTACAGAACTCATGTTTTGAGGCATATATGAGCTAGAATTTGTGTTCAGCCACATGGTAGAGAAGCCTTCCTAGAGAGGCTCTATCACTGAGGGGTCTTTATTTGTCTTACACAACAAGTCCAGCAGATGCAGTCCAGAATGGGCAGAGTAGCACCACAGCGCCACCAGGGACCCCTCTGTGTCTCGACTTCAGCTTTCCTTAGAATGAGATACAATTTTGTCTTTGTGCTCATTGCCTTATGGCTACAAGATGGCTGCGTCACCTCTGGCTTCACATCTACATCCTGGGCGGAGAAAGAGAAAGACAAAGCAGAGAAAGTACACATCAATTGATTCTGCTCTCTTTAACAAGCTTTTCTGGACAGCCCCTCCAGAACTGGCCAACACTGTGTTAAGCAGAGACATAAAACGGCAGTGGTGTCTAAAAGGAAGCTGAAAAAAATGTCATTGAAATTGGACGTGTTTCTGCCTCAACCAAAAGCAGGGACCTGTTAGCATGGAAGAAGGAGAGAAGAGGTATTAGGTGGGCAATCCACATTGTGTCTCATTGATCAAACCTTGACTTCTCCCTTCAGCAGATCAATTCTAAAAGCACTCCACACAAAAAAATATAAATAAATAAAAACAAAGCAAACAAATCAACAGACCTTTGTAATCAATAAAAAATACGAATTCTAAGCAACAGTGCGCTTGGGCTCACAGACCCTGTATAGGAGGTGCTGTTGGTACCCTGTGCAGGCACCCCAGCTGCTGTGGGTGCCCCATGGAATGGCCGGCACCTTTGTGGGCTGCCCTTGGCTTATTGAATCCCCTTGCCCAGAGGTGCCTAGAGTTATGTCATGCTTACTCAGCCTGTACATGCAATCCTGTGGCCAACGACTACCTGGGGAAAAGGTACAAAAGCCCCCCACCTACCCCAAGGCGGGCCGCTGTGGCTACGCAGTCCCTCCTCCAGAGCTCCAAGACTGGGGAGGAGCTAGAGCTCTCCAGAAGCCACTATCCTGCTAGATCCTTCCTCTTTCCCTCATCTCTTCCTGGTTTCCCCTGAGAGCACAGCCTCAATCGATGACGTGTATACATATCTCTGTCTCAGATTCTGCCTCCAGGGAGCCTAGCCTGAGGTGTCCTGGGTCAAGCAGGGTGCTCTTTACTTCCTTCTAAGGGATTTGGTCTAAAGCCCTTCCCCTCAGTCCTGTTCATGGTCCCTTTTGGGTTTCAACTTGGCCTCAGTATTATGGAGACAGGGACGGCTCCGCATTCCACCCTGGTGATGGCCGTGGGACAGCTTCTTCGAGAGTCCTGTCAACTATGTTTGAGGAAGCTCAGCACAAGACACTTAGCAAGTAGAGTCTAGCACTGGGACCTTCTAAGGCAGATATTCTTAGAAACATCGATCCGAATCCTTAAGTCCACGAACTGTTGGAAAGGGTTTGTCTGTGTGTGTGTGTGTGTGTGTGTGTGTGTGTGTGTGTGTGTGTGTATGAGAGAGAGA
>PVKM010019808.1:0-23869 GCA_004027735.1 Carollia perspicillata | reverse complement strand
TCTTACGATCAGGAACAAGACAAGTGTGGCTGCTTTCACCACTCTTACTCAACATAGAATTGGAAGTTCTAGCCACAGTGATCAGACAAAAAAAAAAAAAGAAAGAAAAGACATCTGAATTGGGAAGAAGGCAGATGACATTATAGTGTACGTAGAAAACCCTATAGTCCCCATGAAAAAACTATTTGACCTAATAAGTGAATTTGGCAAAATATTGGGATACAAAGTCAATATTCAGAAATCAATGGCATTTTTTTGTACATCAACAATGAACTATCAGAAACAGAAACTGGGGGGGAATACCATGTGCTGTAGCAACAAGAAAAATGAAGTACCTAGGAATAAATTTAACCATGTAGGTAAAAGACCTATACTTGGAAAACTACAGAACACTGAAGAAGAAATTGAAGAAGATACAAATAAATGGAAGCATATGCCTATTCATGGATTGCAAAAATTAACATCATTAAAATGCCCAGCCCTGGCTGATGTGGCTCAGTGGATTGAGTGTTGCCCCAGAACCAAAGGGTCACTCGTTTGATTTCCAGTCAGGGCACATGCCTGGATTATGGGCCAGGTCACAGGCAGGTGGCACATCGGAGGCAACCACACATTGATTTTTTTCCCCCTCTTACTCCCTCCCTTCCCCTTTCTCTAAAAATAAGTAAAATAAAATATTTAAAAGAATAAAAAAATAAAATAAAATGTCCCTACCACCCAAAGCAATGTGGAAATTCAATGCAGTACCTATTAAAATATCAATGGCATACTACAATAATCCAGAACAAATACCTCAAAAATTTATGTGGAACTGGAAAAGACCCTGAATAGCTTCAACAATCTTAAAAAGAAGAACAAAGTAGGAGGGATTGCTATACCAGATATGAAACCATACCAGAAGGCCACTGTAATCAAAACAGTCTGGTATTAACATAAAAAAAGACACATAGACCAATGGGACAGAATAGAGAGCCCCAAAATAAACCTATGTCTCTATCCTCAATTAACATTTGACAAAAGGGGCATAAGCATAAAATGAAGTAAAAATATCCTTTTCAATAAATGATATTGGGAGAACTAGACTGGTACATGCCAAAAATAAAAATAAAAATAAAGAAGACCACCTACTTATACCATACATGAGAATAAACTCAAAATGGATACAAGACTTAAATATAAGATGTGACATCATAAAAGCCCTAGAGGAAAACAAAGGCAGTAAAATTTTAGATACTCCACACAGCAATATTTTTGCAGATATATCTTCTAGGGCAAGGGAAATAAAGGAAAAAAATAAGCAAATGAGACTATATCCAATAAAAGAGCTTCTGCATGGCTAAAGATACCATCATCAAAACAATAAGGGAATTGACTGTGTGGGAGAACATTTTTGCCAATGATACCTCAGACAAGGGTTTGTTCTCCACAATATATAAAGAACTCACATGACTCAACACCAGGAAGGCAAACAATCCTATTAAAAAGTGTGCAAAGGACCTGAACAGACACCTCTTCAAGGGCATATAGATCGCCCATAGTCATATGAAAGGATGCTCCACATCTCTAGCTGTCAGAGAGATGCAAATTAAAAACTCAATGAGATACCACTTCACACCTGTCAGAATGGCCATCATTAATAAATCAACAAATAACTGCTGGTGAGGATGTGGAGAAAAGGGAGCTCTACTTCACTTCACCAGGTGCAAATGCAAACTGGTGCATCCACTGTGGAAAACAGTATGGAATTTTCTCAAAAAACTGGAAAAAAGACTGCCTTTGACCCAGTGATCCCACTCCTGGGAATATACCCTAAGAATCCTAAAACACTAATTCAAAACAACCTATGCATCCCTGTGTTCACAGCAGTGGTATTTACAATAGCCAAGTGCTGGAAACAGCCTAACAGCCCATCAGTAGATGAGTGGACCAAAAAACTGTGATACATTTACACAATGGAGTACTACGCAGCAGCAGAGAGAGAAGGAACTCCTGCCTTTTGTGACAGCATGGATAGAGAACATTATTCTAAGTGAAATAAACCAGTCAGTGAGAGACAAATACCCTATGATCTCACTGATAAGAGGAATCTAATGAGTAAAATAAACTGAGTAGCAAAATATAACCATGGAATAGACTGACAGTGGCTACAGAGGAGGGGAGAAGGGAAAGGATGATAATGGTGGAAAGAAGGGGAAGGGACTAGTCAAAGAACATGCATGAATGACGTATGGACATGGACAATGGTGCAGCAGTTGCCTGTGGGAGTGAGGTTGGGGTGGGTGGAGGAACACAAAGGGGGAATAATTGGAACAACTATAATAGAATAACAATAACTTTTTAAAAATGACAACAGCAAGACAGCAACAGCCCTAGTGCGAATGCCTTGTCTTGAACTATGAATATATACCATATAACAGAGTTGCATGTTATTGGTGATTTCAAAATATAAGGTTGTGTCTGGTTAGTTAATTCTTGGCACCAGAAATCCTTATATGCAAATATAGGCACCTGAGTTTTAGAAAAGTCACTTTGAAGCAAAAAGGGTAGGTTGCTGTTGTTGTTGTTCTTGTTATTATTATTATTATTTTCTAAATCAATCTAAAGTATTCCTATTATTTTCAGATTGGAAAAATATATTTTTGGTGTGCCACAGAATTTTAGTAATTAATATATATGTGTGTGGAAATGAAAAAAGTTGAAAATTGTTGGCATCCAATGGTGGTGGCTCCTCTATGTCTCTTCCTTGATTGCTGCCTCCTTCCTCACACACACTGTAGTCACACTGGTTTCCTTGCTGCTTCTCCATCACACTAAGCCCCCTACCAACTAAGGTATTCTGATTCCTAGTCATTCATCTGAAGATGCTCTTTCACCAAATGTCTTGAGATCCAGTTTGTTATTGTTAACTCTCAAAGGTCTTCTTCATTGCTCACTCAACTAAATAACTCCATCCTCCAATCCGTTCTTTAATTTACTTAAATTCTTCTTTATATCTTTTAATGCATTGTGGCATAATATGTCCTCACATGGTATTGTCAGACTCTCCATTCTAGAATGCTAGCCTCAGGAAACTGGAGCTATTTTTCCCTTCACTCTTCCATCTCCAAAATCAAGAATACTGCCTGGCACTTAATAAGCAGTTAATGAATATTTGTGCCACGAATGAATAAATCAATGAATAAAATAGATGAATAAACAGTTTCCTAGTCATTCAAGGTTTTTAGTTGCAGCACTAGAATATTTAATGAAATAAATACATCATAATTTATTTAACAAGGTTCTTATTTTTAGCCACTGAACTAAATTAATTGCATTTTTTCCCTTTATAAACAGTGCTTCCAAAAACTACATTGTGGTTAAATCACCTGGTATTATTTCTTTAGGAAAATTTCAGGAAGTGGGATTTTTAAAGACTGTAATTGTTCAGTTAATATCAGATAATGAGAAAATATCTATTATTGCTAAAGAATGTCTGTATCTGAAAAAAATGAAGTTTATTGAGGGGGTGCTGCTAGGCTCTCTGCTCAACAAAAGGCTTTGACTCAAATTATTTTGGGAATTTTCTATGCCTCTAGTCATAGTTTCTGTTGAATTCAATTTTAACTTTTCTCCAGTCGCAACTCTTAAGCACAGTTTGTCTAGGTAGGAAACACAGATACGAGTTTTAATGTGTATAGTATATATGCCTAAGAAATTTTTTTAAGTCTCACTTCTAACAATCCAATACCTTCATTTTATCAATCAGAATAGAGAACATAGATAAGGACACATGTAGTGATTCATCCACAGCTGTTTAGGAAGTAGATTAAAATCTTAAATTATTGCTGAACTTACCTAAGTTAAAAAAGACTCAAATATAAGAAATCAGAGTTTCTTACATCAGCCGCACTATTTCCTATGGAGATAATCTGTGCAGGTAGTATTTATCATTCTAAGAGTCCTGTTTCAAAGACCATTGATGATGTTATATTGCCAAAAGAAATAACTTCTGACAGTTTATTCAGCAAGAGAAGAAAAGAATGAAGGGGGCTATTTGCATTTAGCTCAGATTCTAAAATAAAGAGAGAGTAAAGAGAAGAGTTTCCAAATCTGACATCACCCCCTCCCATTTCTTTCTGAAGCTCTGTTTTAGTTTAGAAAGAAATTCTAAATTGACATTTAAATGGTGGCAGGGCAATTCTCCTCTGCCTTGTGAAATGGTCTCTGGAAATGTACAATTATGCTGTCATCTTTAGCACTCCACATTGGACAGAGTTTAATTATTAATGTGTTTCCCTCAGAGAATGACTCGATCATGTCACAACTCTAGACAAATACAGCTAATGCAAAATCATAAAATATTCACTTGAATACTGCTGAACTGACAGGAAATTAATTCTATGAACACTTTTGATATTACCAGAAAATTAGATTCAAACGCATAAGACTGAAATAAATGTGTTCGTAATTTGCTCAAGGGTAACGCTCATCTTGCAATCAGTTGGTATCTTTTTATAAATGTTACGAAATTCAACGTGGCTTTATGATAAAGAGGACAGCTAATGTAATGTGTTATTTGTAGACAGTGTTTTACTTGTAAACAGCAGGGAGTGAAGAATTTCTTCCTCAAAAATATTTAAACTCCAGTGACATTCCGCTGTTTATCATTTTGTAGAACTGAAGAAGTGCCATCAAAATGTTTTTTTCCAAGACCGAGATGCATAAGGAATGGTAATGGGATTTCAAACTTTTCACTTCAGATCACTCTCCCAAGTCTTAGAAACTATTTGCAAATGATTAGTACCTTAAGTCTACTTGGTGTCCAGCATTGGACAAATTTGAGATTTTATGTTTTTTGACAGTTAAAAGTATACCTCAAAGAAATTTACTTTCTTCTCTGTGTTTGTCCAGTAACTTGCACAAATTTTAATGTAATATTTTGTAAATATTTGTGTACATGTTTTCACACACTCTCAACTAAAAGCTCCTCAAAAATAAGAACTTTATCATGTATCTCTATCTGGAATGTCTATTCAAGGAAATGATGCTAAGTCTGTGTGCATAAGTTGTTTCATGTATGACAGAATAAATGAAAAAAGAGGATAAGCAAGAAGGGTCTCATTAAAATATAAATGGGGGAATAAATGCATTTTACAATTAAAGATAATCTTGAAGATGTTTTTAGCTGTGTCTCTGAGAGTGGCTTCTTGAACTGGTACTGATTTCTGCTCTTCTGGGAGCTACTCCTGACACATAAAGGTAAGCTTTAAATGGTCAATATTTGCTACCTGTCTATAACTAATTGATGATGCAGATTAATCTAATAAGATGTTATCCTCTCAGAATTTAAATTTTGGACATTGTTAAAGGTAAATCATATATGATTGTGTTCTAGTGAGAAAGCCCAGTTTTATGGGATGAAGGTCACACTTCCTTTCATGAGTTCCAGCTTCTCTGTTTTTTTTTTTTGTAATAAATGTCACTTTTAGCTTCAGTTAGCCATAGTCTGTTTCTATTGCTAGAAACCAAAAGAAAATTGATTTACATAATAATGTATAATGAAACATGTTTTGACAGTGTCCCACTGTACTAATTTTGTGTTTTTAAACAAGCAAAATAATCAATATTGCTAGGTTTTCAGATCTTTCATGCATTTTAAAAATTTACTTAAATATTTTATGTGATGTAAAAAATTATTATAATTATTGGACATTCATTTTATACCATCTGCAAAGATGCTGTAATAAATTATTTAAAGAAGCATGGTCATTAATGAATCATACAAATGAATTTTAGTTTAAGTGTTAACTTATTTTAAAAAATTGCAGGAAATGAGGTTGTTCATTATACCATAAAGCTACTTCTTGTAATGACAAATTGAATGAGGGTCTGAGTTAAATATGACTATATAAATGCAAAAAGGCAAAAGAATCAAAATGAATATATTCATAGAAAATGAAATAGAGCAAATTAATTGAACAATGAAAATCTTTAAAAAAGGTTGAATTTTTTTAACTTAATATTTTAATATTATCCATATAAAGATTAATTAAATACTAAATTTTTATGCCAAATTTTTGCCCTTTTTTGGAATTGTTATTCATTCAACAAATAAAAACTCATTTTTTAATCATTCCTCTTGCAAACCTCTATTTAAAACCTACTCTATGCAAGTCATCACGCTAGGTGCAAAGATTGCAATGATGAGAAAAATTTTCTATCTTCCAGTAACTTTCAATCTGGCAGAAATAAGAAGAGTAACAAAAATTAGCATATAGATAAAAATATGATTGAATGTTAAGAAAAGTATACATTTGACACAATATGAAATTTAGATGAAAAAAATGAGAATTATGTAAGCACACTTATAAGAAAATTTATTAATAAGATGGCTTTAACAAGGTAGAATTGGGCAGGTAGGAATATTTTTTAAATATGGAGATAACTCTAGTTACCCAGAACTATATAAGCAAAAAATTTTTGCTGAGCTACATGGCATATTAAAAGACCTGCCTCCAGATATGACAACTTCAGTCTGGCAAGGAAAGAGATTATCCCCCTCAACCAATAATCAAGTCTGTTCTTTATATTTCCAAATATATTATGTCTTCTATAGCAGACTAATGTAGCTGTTTACACTCCTGTATAAAATATTTAGTCTCTTGCTATTATCTTTGAAAAACTACTTCAATCAGATTTTAGTATCTATCTTTTCATCATGTCACCAATAACACCTATATCATTAAATCCAGTAAACAATTGCTTATCCAAAATTTACTATTAGCAGAATCTCAATTACCAGAACACTTACTCATTCTCTTTTCCCAGAAACTTTCTTCACCCGCCTTCTGGATAACCCCACATCCTAGGCTTTTCTCCAATGGCGATACCCACTCCTCCTTCTTTTTATTCTTCCCCTTTTCCTCCTCCTCATTCTGCTAACTCAGTTTCATGGATTAAAGCACCAAATACAAGTTGAAGACTCCAAAATTTGCATCAAGTTAAGCATGCTTAAGTACATACACACCCAACTGCCCTCTCAACATCCCATTTTAGGTATCTAGAAGACATATCAAAGCTTCACCTCTGATTTCTTCTTCAATCTAAACCATCTTTACTCAGAGCCTTTCATAACTTAGTTAAAGGCAACTCTGTCTAGTCACTCATATCAAAATTCATGGAACCATTTTTGATTACTCTCTTCCATTCACTCTTCCTCAGATCTTTTTGCTGCTAATTACAAAATATTTTCAGAGTTTGATCACTTCTTACTATTACTTCTACCACCTTGATAAAAATCTCTTATTAATGTGTTCCTTTCTGCCCTTGCTATCCTTCAGTCTATCATCCACATAGGCAAATTGATCCTGTTGAAATAACATCAAATCCTAGCCCTCTTCTATTTAAAAATTATGAAACAAATTTTCATTTCTTTAGAACGAACTCATTCCTCCCCCTCTTTTGTTAAACCGTGATTAATGTATTATCTTAAGCAATAGTATCCGAGGGGAGAAAAGTTCTCTATTGGGGAAAAACCAAAATTATTTAAAAGGGCTCGCTGGCTGTTTTTTATCTAGAATACTCTTTTTCAAATACCTTCAGATTTATGACTCCTCATGGTCAGTTTGATGTGTTAACATCCTAATCTATAGTACTGTTGTTCAATCAAACACTAATCTAAGTGTTGTTGTGATGGAATTTGTGGATGTATTTAATACATAAAGTCAATGACTTTAAGTAAAGGAGATTATCCTTGATAATCTGAGTGTGCCTGATGAAATCAGTTGAAAGGCATTAGGAGCAGAACTGAGGTTTTCCTAAAGAAGAAGAAATTCAGCCTTTGCCTGAAGCATCAGCTCCTGCCTGAATGTATAAACCAATTTCTTGAAACAAATCTCTCTTCCTCCATCCATATATATATGGATATATATACCTATATATATGAAAGAGAGATTATATATATATAACTAATAACAGAAGATTATCTTCTGTGTATATGTGTGTGTGTGTGCATGTGTATCTGTTTTGAGCAGTGGAAAAATTTCTCAATAGGTGTATTGTATCAAATAGAGAGGATTTGAAGGTGACTGAAGTTTAAACATGTAAGAATAAATACAAATTTTTAAAATAAATAGGTTATTTTTGTGTGTTCCCCTATATATTATATAATATGTTATATGTTACATATATTTCATTCTTTTTAGAAAAAATTTTATTTATTTTTATAGTGAGGAGAAGGTAGGGAGAAAGAGAGGGAGAGAAACATGGATGCAAAAGAGAAATATCATCCAGTTGCCTCTCACTCACCCCCCAATCCAGGCACCGGCCTGCAACCCAGTCACATTCCCTGACTGGGAACTGAACCAGCGACCACTCAGTTTGCAGGATGGTGCCCAATCCACTGAGCCGCACCAGTCAGGACCATATATTTGGTTCTTGGTATTAATGGTAGTGATAGTCTACTAGAAATAGTGAATACCAGACCATCGTTTCTAGGGAAGATACAGGGTTAGTTCTAGTCACAAAGTTTTGATCAACTGGTCAACACATAACTTTATTTTATGTGTATTCCTGTTTAAAAATGCCTTATTTAATATATATAATTGGTTTATTAACACTGAATTTAGAGAAAATAGCACCATAACTCATTCTTAAGTACAAATTATCTAACATATATATTTTTTAACAAAGTCGATCACAGGCTTTATACTAGGGAAAACTAAATAGTGCCATAATACTATGGATCATTTTAAACAGTGAAATCACCAACAAAAATAAAAAAAAATGAGGGTGAGAGGGAAAGCGGTATGTATAGACCATGAAAAGTAGACTTGTTTATAGCCTGAGAGGTAAAATGAGAATGCATAATGTTGCTTTGTTTGCCTTTAGCTAGGAACGTGTGTGTTGGGTGACTCAAATTTTTCACTGTTCTTTGCATGTCTGTGAATGACCACAAAAGTGCCATAATTATTGATTTGCAAATATGGAATCCATGAATAATGACGATTACACACATACACATCTGTGAATAATATATACATGTATTCATGAATATATATGCACACATAAACCCATAAACAAGGGGGATTTTATAAACATACATGTGCACACATGCACATGCACACACACACACCTGTTTCTTCTCTGTCTCTGCCTTTCTTTCAATATTAGGGTATACAGAATCTACTGGCTTTATTTCTTTGGTAGAAACATATTTGGTATACTCCTCATTTATCTACTTAAACTCTCTGCTTTAATTTTAGTTCTTTTTTTTTTTATTGAGGCCCAATCTGAGTACGATAGTAATTCGAATCCTCCTTAGCCTACTTATTTATCTTTATAATGTTCTAACTTTATATAGTATGCTTACCATGTTCTACAATCTTGTTCTAACATTATATAGTATGTTTATGTAGCATATGTATTCATTATTTATTGTTTATTCTTTATTATGTACCCAGGTTCGATGTAAACTTCACAAGAAAAAAAATTAGATCTGTTTTTTCACTGATGTATCAGCCTTGCTTATAATGACATTTGCAAGATAAGTACTAATAAGTATTTTTCAGTGGATGAATGAGGTGTTTGGTATGAATATTGAGTTTTAAAATAATTTGCTTGCTGGTCTCCTTACTGAACTTGAAACCACACTGCTGCCTTTAAATTTATTTATTTTTTTGAAAATTCTAGAATAACAGCATGAGTTAGTTAAATACAGGCAATGACTATCTTTTAACAAATAAAGCTAATTCACTGGTAACTCAAATTTGAGAAACAAGCAACAGAACCAGGTGAGGTATTTAATAAAAAGTTTGCCTTCAAGAGTAGAAATAAGAAGAGAGATTAAGCTAGATACAATGACTTAACATTTTTATTATGTTAGTTTCATGAGGACACCCCAGCGATTAGACATTATATAACTTACTAAGTGATCATTTCAGTAAATCTTGTACCCAGCTGACACCATGCATAGCTGTTTGAATATTATTGACTATATTCCCTGTGCTGTACCTTTATCCCCATGACTATTCTGTAACAACCAATTTGTACTTCTTAATTCCTTTAACTTTTTCATTTATCCTCCCACCTTCATCCCATCTAGCAACCATCAAAATGTTTTCTGTATCTATGAGTCTATTTCTGTTCTGCTTGTTCATTTGTTTTGTTTGGTTTTTAGATTCATTTATTGATAGATATGTATTAATTGCCATTTTATTATTCATATGTCTGATTTTTTTCTTCTTCATAAAGAAGACTCTTTTAAATGTTATATAATACTTGTTTGGTGGTGATGAACTCCTTTAGCATTTTCTTGTCTGGGAGGCTATTTACATGTCCTTTGCTTCTAAATGATATCTTTGATGGCCACAGTAATCTTGGTTGTAGGTGCTTGTTTTCATCACTTTGAATATTTCTTGCCAATCCCATGTGGACTGCAAAGTTTCTGTTTGGATGATTGCAAAGGTTGTGCCACTGGACCCAACCAAACATCTACTACATAAGGCCAATCTAAGGCCAATACTATGGAAGACATAGCAGCTCTACTTTAGTCATAGAAACAAACACAGGGAGGCTGACAAAATGAGGAGACAAAGAAACAAGTCCTAAGTGAAAGAACAGAACAAAACTCCAGAAAAACAACTAAACAAAATGGAGACCAGCAATATACTAGATACAGATTGTAAAACACTGGTTACAAGGATGCTCAGTGAACTTAGTGAGAACTTCAACAGCATAAAAAAGCACATGGAAACCATAAAAAAGAACCAGTCAGAAATGAAGGAAACACTGAAATTAAGAATAATTTAAAGGGAATCAACAGTAGTGTAGATAAAGCTGAGAATCAAATCAGCTATTTAAAATACAAGGAAGTAAAACATCCAATCAGAACATCAAAAAGGTATGAAGATGGTATAAGGAGACTCCAGGACACTTCAAATGTACCAACATTCACATCATGGGGTGTCAGAAGGAAAACAGAGAAGACAAGATATTGAAGACGAATTAAAAACAAATAATGACAGAAAACTTTCCTAGCCTGGTAAAGAAAATAGACATACAAGTGAAGGAAGTACAGAGAGTGCCTAACAAGGTGATCTCAAAGAAGTCCAACCTACATACATCATAATTATAATGCCAAAGTTTAAAGACAAAGAGAAAATCTTAAAAGCAGCAAAAGAATAGCAGTTAGTTACCTATGAGGGAGCTCCCATAAGACTGTCATCTGATTCTT
Organism: Carollia perspicillata; assembly: GCA_004027735.1. Taxonomy (NCBI): domain Eukaryota; kingdom Metazoa; phylum Chordata; class Mammalia; order Chiroptera; family Phyllostomidae; genus Carollia; species Carollia perspicillata. The sequence continues at coordinate 12,657 of PVKM010019808.1, read as the reverse complement.
AATAGAGATAATGAATTTGAAGTGTGTTTAAAGATGATTCTTAAAACTAGATAAATGTGACAGCTTCATTTTTGCTTTTATAAATTGTTTTTTGTCTTCTTCATTCATTGCTTTCAGTTTTGTACAGTCTTTTTAATTGAATATTTTATTGTTATTCTATTACAGTTGTCCTAATTTTTACCCTTTGCCCTCCTCTGCCCAACTCAACCCTCACTCCCACAGTCAAACCCCACGCTGTTGTCCATATTCATGGGTCATTCATAAATGTTTCTTGACTAGCCTCTTTCACTTCTTTCCACCTTATTCCCCTCCACCCTCTCCTCTGCTCACTGTAAATCTGTTCCTCATTTCCATGTCCCTGGTTCTACTTTGCTCAATTTTTTGTTTTGTTAATTATGATCCTCTTATAGGTGAGATCATATAGTATTTGTCTTTCACCAACTGGTTCATTTCATTTAGAATAATATTTTCCACTTCCATCCATGCTGTCTTAAAAGGTAGGAGTTCCTTTTTTATTTTCTCTGCATAGTACTCCATTAGGTAAATGTACCACATTTTTTTTGTACACTCATCTACTGATGGGCACTTATGCTTTTTCCAAAACTTGGCTATTGTAAACAGCACTGCTATGTATGTAGGGGTACAAAAGTTCTTTTGGATTAGTGTTTCAGGATTCTTAGGGTATAGTACCAGGAGTGGAATCACTGGGTCAAAGGCAGTTCTATTTTTAATTTTTTGAAGAAATTCCCTCCTGTTTTCCACAGTGGCTGCACCAGTGCATTCCCATCCACAGCACATCAAAGTTCCCTTTTCTCTACATCCTCACCAGCACTTATTGTTTCTTGAATTATTAATGATAGCCATTCTAACTGGTGAGAGGTGATATCTCATTGTGTTTTTAATTTGCATCCTTCTGATGGCTTAGTGATGTTGAATACCCTTTCCTGTGTCCTCCTTGGAGAAGTGTCTATTAAGGTCCTTTGCAAGTTTTTAATAGGATTGTTTGTCTTCCTGGTATTGAGTCATATGACTTCTTAAGACATTGTGGAAAACAAACCCTTGTCTGAGGTATCTTTGTGAAAATGTTCTCCCACATGGTCAATTCCCTTATCATTTTGATGATGGCTTCTTTAGCTGTGCAGAAGCTTTTTAATTTGATGTAGTTTCACTTGCTTGTTGTTTCCTTTATTTCCCTTGCCTTAGAAAATATATCCACAAAAATACTGGTACATGGGATATCTAAAATTTTACTGCTTGTATTTTCCACTGGACTTTTATGGAGCCACATCTCATATTTAAATCTTTTATCCATTTTGAGTTTATTCTGGTATATAGTATAAGTTGATGGTCTAATTTCCTTTTTTATCATATATCAGTCCAATTCTTCTAATACCATTTATTGAAGAGGCCATTTTTACTCCATTCTATGTTCGTGACCCCCTATTTGCCAAATATTAATTAGGCAAATGGGTTTATTTCTGGGTTCTGTAGACTATTCCACTGACCTATGTGTCTATTCTTATGCCAGTAGCAACTCTTTTTGATTACAAAAAGTCCTTGTAGTATAGTTTCATATCTGGTATTGTGAGTCCCTCCAACTTTGTTGTTCTTTTTCAAGATTGTTGAGGCTATTCAGGGCCTTTTTTTGGTTCCATATATTTTTGAAATATTTGTTCTAGATCTATGAAATGTGCCATTGATATTTTAATAGATATTGCATAGATTGCTTTGGGTTGTATGGACATTTTAATGATGTTAACTCCTCTAATCCATGAACACAGTATATATTTCCATATATTGGTGTCTTTCGTAATTCATTTCTTCAATATTCTGTAGTTTTCTTTTACCTCCTTGGTTAATTTTGTTCCTAGCTACTTTTTTTTGTTGCTATAGTAAATAGAACATTTTTCCTAGTTTCTCTTTCAGATATTTCACTGTCAATGTACAGATGCCCCAAATCACTGAATACTGACTTTGTACTCTGTTATTTTGCCAAATTCACTTATTAGGTTGAGTAGTTTTTTGGTGAAGACTATAGTGTTTTCTATGTAGAGTATCACGTTGTCTGCAAATAATGACTCTTTCTCATTTCCTTGGATGCCTTTTATGTCTTTTTCTTATTGGATCACTGTGTCTAGAACTATTAGTAGTATGTTGAATAAGAGTGGTTAAAGTGGACACCCTTGTCTTATGCCTGATATTAAGGAGAAAGCTTTTAGTTTTTGAGCATTGAATATGATATTAGTTGTAATTTTCTCAAATATGGCCTATATTATATCGATGTATGATCACTGTATTCCTACTTCACTGAATGTTTTTACCATAAATGGGTACTGGACTTTTTCAAATGTTTTTTCATCATCTATTTATATGATCATATGATTTTTGTCTTTCATTTTGTTTATGTGATGTAGTATACATATTGATTTGTGAATATTGTACCATCTTTGCATCCCTGGGATGAATTCCACTTGATTATGGTGTATGGTCTTTTTAATGTGTTGCTGGATCTAGATTGCCAATATTTTGTTGAGGATTTTAGCATCAATGGTCATCAGAGATATTGGCCTGTAGTTGTCTTTCTTTGTTGTGTCTTTACCTGATTTGAGAATTAGGATAATACTAGCCTTGTAAAAGAGTTTGAGAGTCTTTCCTCTCCTTGGATTTTTTGGAATTGCTTGAGAAGGACAGAAGTTTCTTCTTTTTGAAATATTTGGTAAAATCTGGTCCAGGGATATGTGTGTGAAGAGATTTTTTTATTACTGCTTCAATTTCACTAGTTGTTATTGGTCTAGTCAGGCTTTCTGCTTCTTCTTGATTCAGTTTAGATGATTGTACGTTTCTAGAAATTCGTCCATCTTGCCCAGGTTCTCCACTTTCTTGGCCTATATTGTTCATAGTAATTTCTTACAATCTTTTGGATTTCTGTGGTATTGGTTTTAACTTTTCCTCTTTCATTGTTTATTTTATTTATTTGGATCCTCTTTTTTTTGATGAGTCTAGTTAAAGGTTTATCTATTTTGTTTATCTTTTCAAAGAAACAGCTCTTGCATTCATTGATCCTTTGAATTGTTCTTTTAGTGTCTATGTCATTCAGTTCTGCTCTCATTTTTATTATTCCCTTCCTTCTATTCTCTCTGGGCTCTGTTTGTTGTTTATCCTCTAGTTCTTGTAGATGTAGGGTAAAGTTGCTTACTTGAAACTTTTTTATCTTGTTTAGATAGGCCTGTTTTGCTATGAACTTCCCTTTTAGGACTGCCTTCTCTGTGTACCCTAGGTTTTGTATTGTTTTGTGTTCATTTTTATTTATTTCCAGGTACTTTTTTATTTTTTCCTAGATCTCATTGTTAACCTATTCATTGTTTAAATTTCTGTTATTCAGTCTGCATGTATTTGATTGCATTTGAGTTTTTTTCTTGAGGTTGGTTTCTAATTTCAAGCCATTGTGGTCAAAGAAGATGCTTGATATGATTTCAAATTTCTTGAGTTTATGAGGCTTGTTTTGTGAACTACCTTGTGGTCTATCTTTGAAAATGTTCCATGTGCATTTGAAAAAAATGTATATTTTGCTTCTTTGGGGTGAAAAGTTCTGTATGTGTCAATTAAGTTCATTTGTTCTTGAGTGTCATTTAATGCCTCAATTTTCATGTTAATTCTTTGTTTGGAAGATATACCCACTGTTGACAGTGGGCTATTAAAATACTCTATAATGACTATGTTGCTGTCTGTATCTTTCTTGAAGTACTCCAACTTTTTTCATATATATTTAGGTGCTCCTATGTTTGGTGCATATATGTTTACAAGGGTTATATCCTCTTATTGGACTACTCCTTTAAGTATTATGAAGTGACCTTCTTTGTCTCTTGTTATGACTTTTGTTTTGAAGTCTATTTTGTCTAATAAAAGTGTTGCTATCTCACCTTTTTCTTTGGTTCATTGCTTGGAATATTTTTCTATCCCTTCATTTCAGTCTGTGTAGATCTTTTGTTTTGAGGTGGGTCTCTTGTAGGTAGCATATATGCAGGTCATGTTTTCTTATCTATTGACTACCCTATGTCTTTTGATTGGATCATTAATCTGTTTACATTTAAGATTATTTTGATAGATACTCACTGATTGCCAATTTTTCCCTTTGTACTTATGTCCTCTCCCTCTCACACACTCTTTTTTCTTCATTTTCTTAAAGCAGTCCCTTTAGCATCTCTTGCAATGCTGGTTTGATGGAGATGTATTCTTTTAGACTTTTTTTTTTTTTTTTTTTGGTCTGGGAAACTCCTTATTTCACCTTCCATTTTAAATGAAAGCCTTGCTGAGTAGACTAGTCTTGGTTGCAGGTGTTTGTTTGACATTACTTGGAATAGTTGTCAGTTCCCTCTGGCTTGCAGTTTTGCTATCAGATGAGAAATCAGCTGATAGTTTTATCAGAGCTCTCTTGTATGTCACTAGCTGTTTTTCCCTTGCTGCCTTTAGACTTTCTCTTTGCCTTTAAATTATGCCATTTTAACTATGATTTGGCTTGGATAGAGCCTCTTTGATTAATCTGAATTGGCACCCTCTGTGCTTCCTGGTCTTGATGACTTTTTACCTCACCAAGTTAAGGAAGTTTTCTGTTGTTACTTTTTCAAACAGGTTTTCTATCCCTCGCTCCTCTTCTCCTTCTGGAATCCCTATAGTATGAATATTATTATGTTTTATGTTGTCCTGCAGCTTGCTTACACTGTGTTAGTTCTTTTTGAGTCTTTTTCCTTTCTTTCTTTTTTTCATGGAGGGGACCATCTGGGAGTTTTTCTTTCCTACCTTGTCTTACAACTCATTGATTCAATCTTTTTCTTCATCTAGACCTGATTTTTTAAATTCCTTCTAGTGTAGTCTTCATTTCAGATATCATATTCTTCATTTCCTCCTGGCTATTACTGATAGCTTCTTTATCTTTTTTCATGCTGATATATTTCTCAGTAAGTTCTTTGTAGTTCTCACTGAGCTCCTTGAGCACTTTTAGCACCATTATTTTGAATTCTATGTCTGAATGATTGCTTGCCTCAATTTCATTTCATTTCAATTTCATTCATCCCCATTTCTGGGGATTCCTCTCTTCTTTTCAATTAGGGGCTGTTTCTTTACCTCCCCATTTTAAGTGACTCTTTTTATTTGTTTCTCTGTATTGAATTGATTTGCCTTCACTCTCTGTCCTCATAGAGTGACCTTCTATTAGGATACCTGTGGGACTCAGTGGTGCAATCTCCTTCATGTCCGGAGCTGGATACTCTTGGGATGCCCTTTATGCAGTTTATATGGGCTCTCTTATTGTAATTAGGTTTTGGATGTTGTTGGGTCATTCTTTGGTGGTTTTTTTCCTACAGCTGGCTGGAAAGTCACACCACCCACCACATCTTGTATGCTGCCATACAGGTGCTGCCAGAACAAAACAAAACAACCCAAGAATCAAAACCCATAGCCAAAAAAATAACCCCCACTCAAGACCACGCTATTAACAGCAAATTAGCAAACATTTAAAAAGTTGTAAGAGATTAAAAATATTATAAGAAAGGAAAATGACTATCAGATGATGAACTGAAGGAAAAATAACTTTGAAAGGACAGAGGCAGAAGAAATAATGAGTAGTAAATGATAAACAAAGTAAAGAAAGTAACAAAATAAAATTTACATTGTAAATTTAAAAGAGGGGAAAGAAGGCAAAATGGAATAAGAAAATGGAATAATACAGTATGAAGTTTTAAAGAAAAGTTTTAAATAGTAAAAAAGATAGGAACCAAATTGGAAAAAAAATCCACCACAGCAATATCAGTGATAAATGAGCAAAGCTTAATTAAAGTAGAGTGGAAATAAGAAGGAAAAAAGAAAGAAAACAAAGTTTATGAGATGTCTAAAGGAAAGAAAAATGATTTTGAGATGATAGAGGGAGAACAAATAATGAGAATTATTTCTTCTATGAAATAACCAGGCTAAGAGATGAATAAAGTAAAATTTAAAACCAAAATAAAAAAAGAAAATAAAGGGCAGGAAGAAGGCAGAATAGAGTAGGAAATGGAAAAAATAAAATTGGAGATTTGAAATACAAAAATAATGAAGATCTAGGAGTAAAATTGAAGAAATACAATAATTACCACCATATCAACAACCAAGGAGCAAAGATTAATAAGTGGAAAGAAAATAAGGGCATTTTAAGAATGGGAAAAAGACTGTGACAAAAAAATATGCTTAATGACAAGAAAAATGATTTTGAGAGGCTGGAAGGGGGAGAAATAGTAAGAGTGCAGGACAGAAATAAGTTGTAGCAAAAGAAAAAAAATTTAAAGCAAAATTAAGAAGAGGAAAGAAGAAAGCAAGATGGAGTAAGAGAAAGAAGGAACAATATATGAGATTTAAAATTCACTAAAATTAAAAACAAAGTGAAATAATGGGAACAAAATTGAAGGAAAAGAAATAAATGTTAAAAGCTATACAGGAGAGAAAATAATGCAAATAATGAAGAAGACTGTAGTGGAACTCATCTCAGCAGAGTCCAGTGTTTGCCACTGTTTTCTCTTTCTGGATCCACCCCTGGTGCTGTCAGATGGTGTCCTAGTCTGGGCCTAGGCAGCCTGTTCGGGACTGCAAGTGATCCACAGTCTGTGACTGTCTCCTTCGGGCTTGGCTTGTTCTCACTGTTCTAGCCTGCCAGTTTTCCCTCAGCTTAGGCCCAGGAGTGGTTCACTTAATGACCTGAGAGGGCAGCCACGTACCTCCTCCACCTGCCTCCAGAATAGGCTTCCGGCGTGATTGGGAGAGTGGGAACCCTGGGTCATGGGGTGCTATTCAGTCTTCAAGGAAGGTGGTGGAAGTGTTTCCCCACCCCCTCACCACATGTTTTGGTCTGTCCCACATTCTTTCCAATAATGTATGGCTTCTGGTCAATTACCTGTCCATTTTCTCTGAGAGGCCAATCTCTATAAAAGAGGCAGCTCTTTCCCACTTGGCTCAAACAACAGCTCCGTCTAAGCACCAAGGCTGGGTAGGGCCCCGAACACCCCTTGTTGCATGTGTTATGACTTTCAAGGCCAGACAGGTTCTGGGATTTGGGAAGATGGAAGACAATTCAAAGAGCCATTGGGATGGATATCTGACACACCTTTATTTTAGGGTGGGGCGATCCATGCACACCACAAGCCGTGTGTTCCACAGCAGGAAGCCCCCAAATCCCTTATATACTAAATACACAAAAAGCCGGCAGGATGCCACAATATTGTATGACACAGTGTGATTCTGCACATGCGGGCCCACTCAAGGTTATCGTAGTTATGGGAATATAGTTTATTGGACCCTGTCTCAAAGCTATGGGAATACTGCTTATCTTAGTTACCCAGATATCTGGGTGAGGGAGCCAGACTGACTCCATTTATCCTGCATTGCGCCTGTCTTTAAACTCTGTGCTCTGCTGGTTTCAGTGGGTCAGAGCCCAAGGAACAGTGCAGCTCATAGTGTCTGGTAGACAGGGTCCTTTCAGAACTTTTCCTTCTTTCCCCTGAGAATGTGGCCCAGCAGGGGGCCCCTGAGCCTGGCCTCATTTCTTTGCAGAGCCTGTAATCCCATAGGTGCAGGTTGGGCCTGCCTGTCTGTGAGAGAACCTGCCTGGCTACAGCAAATCTTAGGTATTCAGCTCCTGGCTGTCCAGTCCCTAGCTTTCCACTCTTGCAGGAAACTCAGGCCCTAACTGTCCACCCTACTACTGGCCAGCCATGCTGCGTCATGCCCCACAGTCCATTCAGCATGACACTATCACTCTGGTTTCTTTGTTGGCAAGCCTCTATGCTTGTGTGCAGGCAGACATGAGCACAGGGTCCTTGCTGAGTCTTGAGTCTCACTTCAGCTCTTCTTTTTAAAAAGTTTCTATGTGCCTCCCTCCTGCAGCACCAAGCCCTAGGGGGCCTGTTTTACACACACTCCTCTCCCTCAAAAGTACAAAGTCTCAGCCAGGGCTGACCACAGCCTGTCAGAACCTCTGAAAGTTTTAGATAAATTTTCTTTCTGATTTTTCCCAAATGGTTTTGTGAAGAGTCCAGCAGCAATATTAATGCACGGGGTGGTGGTGGGGTGCTCTTCCCATTGCTTCCAGCGAGTATTAGCCTCAGGCAGGCCTGCTCTTTGCAGTGAGCAATTCCCCAGCCGTGTCTCTCCACCCCCAGAGCTCGTGGCTTCTGAGCTGATCGGCAGCCTCCTCAGTCAGATTCTGTCCTGTTTGCAGTTCTCCTAGTGCCTGGGGTTGGGAAGGTAACAGTCCCCTCCCCAGTAAGTACCAACGTAGCAGGATCCTGGCTCCTGGTGGTGGCAGGGTATGTGGCGCTACCTGGGATGGAGTGCACAGAGACATGTCTGGGTGCCGAGGTGCAGGCACTATTGAGGCTTCTTCCCAATGAAGATATTTTAAATTTCTCAAAATGGCTCCTACCCCAAATCTACAAGGCCAGAAGTGCCAGACTTAGCAGTGGCATTGGGAGCTGCTCTACCAGGAGAGCCCAGGCCACCTGCTCCTGAGTGCCCTGCAGATGGGCAGGCTCTTGCTCACTCACACACATGCCCCACACACTCATTCATGTACACATGTACACATGCTCTCACTCTCAGCTGGATTTTCAAGTTGATTGCTCTGTGGTTTAGCTGGAAGATTGGTCCCGGTCTTCGAGCAAGTGGATGGAGCTTCCAGCTACTCAGCTGCCATCTTGGATCTCTCTAAGTGTGTCAACTTTCTGAGGAAAAAATACATAGACAATTCAATAAAAGTGAAGAAATCAAGAGGAGATAGAATGAGGAAGATGGAAATAAAGAACAAACTGACAATAACCAGAGGGAAGGTGGGAGGTGGGTAATGGGAGAAAGAAAGGGAAGTGTCGTCAGGGAACATGTATAAAGGACCCATGGACAAAGACAGTGGGGAGGGGGAGGATTCAATGTGGTAGATGGGGGTGGGTAGGGTGGGAGAGAGTAGCGGAGAGAAATTGGGACAACCCTAATTGAACAATAAAAAAATTGAAAAAGAGGAGACTAGATAAAGTCTAAGATCAAGTATTTTTAAAGAACAGGAGGAGGGATATGAGATAATTAAATACACGGTGAATAAAACATCTCTATTTATTTATCTACCTTCACACCTTGCCATGCATTTATCTTTCCCAATAGGCAAGTGCTTGATATGCCATTAGAGAAGACAGATAAATTAGAAAACTAATTTCTGTTTAAGTAGAGTACTTAATGTTGACAGTGGGGGAAAATTCTTCTTCCTTAAAAACACTATGTACCCATCACAATTGTCATTGTTGCTGTGTCACAGGACTGGTACAGGAATTGGAAATGAAAGAGCCACTGACAATGGCTGGTTATCCTAATGTGACTGTTTTAAGTCTGGGGGAGTCAGAAGAGGGAGAAGATAAAAGCCAAAGTCACCGTGATGAGGTGAAAAAGAAATACCCTTCATCAAACACACAATCAGTTTCTCCTTCATGACATTTTCCAGCTTTGAACCTTTACAAGCTGGGAGGCTAACAAAGCAGAAAGTGAAAGGGCAGGATTTTTACTAAACTTTTTACTAAAAGTGGGCCTCAGTCCTGTCATTGAACTATTTCTGATTTAATAGAGATTATCATCCCTCTCTGTTTTCTAGGAGAGGAAAGGGGGGATCTTTATGTGTTACCCATATTGATATAGGTCTTTTATGGTAAAGTACTGCTTAAAATCATATGTGCGCAAGATGCAAAATTTGTGACTGATACTAAAAAGAAACAATAAAGAAGTGAAATAGACCTTAACATGGTACAGAGATTAGAGTTATTGGCAATAACTAAAATATCAACATTAATGTAGATAGATAAGATAGACAAAATAAATGAGATATATGGAGGATTTTGACATATTTTTAGAAATATATAAATAAATATACATTCTAAAGTTAATATTCAATATCTGCATTTAAAAATTTATTGGGTGGCCGTGGCTAGTGTGGCTCAGTGGATTGCATTCTGGCCTGCAAACCAAAGGGTCGCAGGTTTGATTTCCAGTCCAGGGCACAAGCTGGGTTGCAGGCCAGGTCCCCAGTAGGGGGTACACGAGAGGCAACCACATATTGTTTCTCTTCCTCTCTTTCTCCCTCCTTTCCCCCTCTCTAAAAATAAATAAAATCTTAACAAAATAAAAAAAAATATTGGGTGAGGTTTAACAACTGACTTAAAAACAGGAAGATGAGTGAACTCACAAACTCTTCGATATAAAACAAAGTGATCACAGATAGAAAAATAATTAAAGGGAAAGCAAAGAGTATAAAAACCTATGGATTGTAGAGAAATTTACTTTTATTGGCTAATTTATTATAGCAATATTTAGTGGCTTGAAACAAGCATTTATTATTTCTTCACAATTTTGTAGGTTGACTTGTTACAATTCTGTTGGTCGACTGAATGTTTCTTTGGGTTTGGGCAAACTTGATTCTTCTGTTCTGGACATGAGTTCATGTATCTGGTGTTATTTGATGGGTCAGTTCATGGTTACACAATCCCATGCTTCCCATGTTAGGAATATGACAGGCCACAGGATAGAGAATTGTCTGTGGCATCTCACTTCTCCTTTTCCTGGAATTTTCTTCTCCAGAAGGTTAACTGAAATTAATTCGCATGATAGGTTCAGGGCTCTAACCATATATGGGAAGGGAAATTCCAATGCTCAAGTGTTTTTCAGTAATCTGCATCTTATTTACCCAATACCCAAAGTCATTCAAATAGCCAAGACAAGATTTAAGGAGTGGAGAAACAGACTTAACCTCTTGAACAGATCAACAAATTCTCCTTGATAAAAAGGTGTGCCTACAGGGTAAGAAAAAAAAAAATATGACAATGTTTGCAATCTACCATGGCTGGAAATTTAAATTGAAGAAAGGAAGGATAGATGAATTGGATTAAATGCCACACTGACAGAGATAATACCAGAGAATTTCCCCAAACTGTTAAAGACATTATGTCCCAGATTTTCATAGATCAGAAAACCACTAGAGGAACAAATTTTTAAAAAAATGATAAACCAAACTAAAACAAACATCTAAATACATATCAGTTCAACACAAAAACAAAAGCAAAGGTATAATCTTCGAAGTAAACAGAGAATTAAGAAACATTTCCTTCAAGAAAACAACAGTAACATGTTTGTTAACTTCTGTACAAATATTGTAAAATCTAGAAGATACTGTGACAGTATCTTTATAGCATTGAAAAGTAAGTCTCTATTAGACATATAATAAATGTATTGTTAAGGATGTGTAGCAAATAGAACACTTGCATGTTGACCTAAGTGCATATTGCTAAAATCACTTTGGAATGCTCTTAGGCACTAAATCCATTCAAAAGCTAAACATGTAACTTCCCCATAACACAGTAATTTCATTCCTACTTATATATCGCTCCAAAAATGAAGACATATGACAACCAAAATGTACATACAATAACACTCATAGCAGTTTTCTTCATAATAGTCACATATTGAAAACAACCTAAGGATCATCGAAAATAAGACAGATAAATACATTCTTATTTTTGATATGGTGAAATGCTATCATCGAACTTTTAATATTCACATTTATTGCTCCCGAATGTCTAAAAACTATACACAAACTATCATTATTAACTTAGAAAGCAAATATTGACTCTGTGGTTTCCTATATCCTAATTCTACTTCTTGGATAATAAGATGAATACCAGGTCAGATATCTTACATGTAAAAACATTAGAATCCATGTTATGGGCAATATGTGGAGAAAACTGATTTTATCTACTACGTACAGGAGATAGAGGAAAATGACTCTCTTCTCCCAAAATGGGGGTGGGGGAACCTTTTCTCCTAGCAGAAGTCATGGAAAGAATTCTGGGTTCTTGTTCCAAACTTTTGGAATGTAAATACAAATTTCTCCGAGGACCATATATTAATAGTTCCAGGTATCTTCAGATTATATAACCTACAAATGTTTCCAAAGTCATGGACATCTTTTTCTCTTGAAATATAAACACATGCCTCTGGAATTCAGTAAATATCTCTGGAATTATTTCTATCTATATCATCTATATTTATATATATATCTATGCCTATATCATCTATCTATATCTGTGTATATTATCTGTATCTATGTCATCATGTATCTATATCATCTATCTATTTATCTAATCTATCTGTAACTTTAATTTGCAAGGCTTTCTCTCGGCTCAAAATCCCAAGCTTCCAGTAAAATATATTCAGAAAGCTTCCACTCTATAGAAACAAAAACATATTTTCTCTTCACTTCATAACTAACTACATAGCAATGTGAACAAAAAATAAATACTTCTAAACTCAGCAACATGAACAAATCTCAGAGATATCTGATGAGTAAAGAAAGCAGAGAAGAAAGACTAGGCACTTTCTGATTCCATTTATATGAAATTCAGCAATAGGCAAAACTAACCTATGGCAATAAAAATCCGAATAACAGTCCTCTCTGGAGAGGAAGGTGAATAAGGGGAGGCATATGAAATATTATGGTGCTGAAAGGTTTTATGTTAAAAGAGTGGTGGTTGCACAAATGCATTTATATGTAAAATTAAAGAAATTTTACACAGAATTTATGCATTTGTGCATTTTACTGTATTA
>PVKM010019807.1:0-23892 GCA_004027735.1 Carollia perspicillata | reverse complement strand
AAAGAAAGAAAGAAAGAAAGAAAGAAAGAAAGAAAGAAAGAAAGAAAGAAAGAAAGAAAGAAAGGAAGGAAGAAAGAAAGAAAGAAAGAAAAGTGTAAAGGGCAGTATATTTCTCAAAAGATTATGCCCTTTTTCATCCTGTTCTAGAGCCTACCACATTTGACAGTAAAATGAGGGCTGTAATGATAAAGGTTGTAATTGGAATTACATATTCTAAACGTAATTTAGGGATTACATATCCTAAATCAGGTCATGTGGAACTCTGAGAGAGCACTTCTTACGGAGCTCCACATTTGCTCTTTTTTTCTGTCTCATTTTCTTCCTCTCTCTCTCTCTCTCTTTCTCTTTCTCTCTCCTCCTCCCTCTGTATTTTATTGTGAAGTAAAAAAGGCATAAGAATTATGCATACTCTTTCTATATATATGCATATCTATGAATAAATGTGTATGTGAAGAATTATACTATGAACAATAGCACAAATTAATAAATTAAACAATTAATGGCACTGAAGAGGCCTCCTGTTTCTCTGTGATGAAATTTGCTCATCCTGTCCTGGCCAGTGTGTCTCTATAACCTAAAGGAGCTTGGGCTGCCTGCCACATTGAAAGCCAATATTCCAGAGGCAGGTATGATGTAGAGGAAATTGGTTTATTTTCAGATGCCAGCAAACTGTAAGATAAGGGGCTCACATCTTAAAGCCTATCCCCACCTCTCAGTGGAGGGAGAGAGGAACAGAATGAAGAGATCAAGGATGGGATTGAAAAGTTGTCTACATGCAGGCAAGCAGAGTCCATTCTGATAAGGCAAGTGATGATCTGGTGTGCACCATTCTGGTTTAGTTATCTTAGATTCATGTCATTCTGACTTTACGTGATCTTGGATCCACAGTTGAAGGTCAGCAGATCTCCCTAAGCTGGGATGCCTGAAGGCCAGAGATGTAGCTTTTGAAATTAGTTCCTAAGATTCTTATACAAGAATGCTGTTCATCTGTAAGCCAAATTTAGTCAGAGTAGAGACTTAATGAAAAAAATGTCAAAAGAATGGTAAGGTGGGTTACAGTTTTCCACAGTTACAATTCTCTACTGTTACTGTTTGGTTGGTTGGAGCATCATCCTATGCACCAAAAGGTTGCGGATTTAATTCCAAGTCAGAGCACATGACTAGGTTGTGAGTTCAATCCTAGGTTAGGGTGCTTATGGGAGGCAACCAGTCAATGTTTCTCTCTCACATCAATGTCTTTTTCTCTTTCTGTTTTTCTCTCCCTCAAATCAATAAACATATTTTTTAAAGGTTTTATTTATTAATTTTCAGAGAGAGCAGAAGGGAGAGAGAAAGAGAGGGAGAGAAACATCAATGTGTGTTTGCCTCTCACGTGTCCCCCACTGGGGACCTGGCCCGCAAGCCAGGCAAGTGCCTTGACTGGGAATGGAATGGGTGACCATGCTCAATCCTCTGAGCCACACCAGCCAGGACAAATGAATATATATTTTTTAAATTAGCACATCTTGACTTTTGTGAAAATAATTTTCTTGATTTTCCTTGTAATTTTATTAGCTATATGTGCGTTCCTAAGTAATATAGTTTAATTTTTTGTTTTACATGTTATACATATAATTAATATTTAATACATGCATGACTTACAGTTTTAATTGAGTTATAATTTATATAACTTATTTTTTATTTTATATAAATAAAATTTATTTTATAGAAATAAAAATTTTTATTCAAATTTTTTAACCTAAAATATTCTTTTCATACTATTTTTTCCAGAGATGTATCAGAATTCTGTAATTTATTTAAAATCAATAGAAAGTATTAGCTTATTATGTTTAGAATGATTTACATAGCTCTATCTATATTTGTTTTTAATAATTCAAACATAATTTATGCATTGAATATTACAGAGAATATTTCAAAAATGTTTTAATCTTTTTTTGATGTTGATTATTTTACATCTACATTTTATGTGGATCAATTTTTATTTCACATATTACCCATTTGTTCTCTTAGTCATATGAAGTTCTAAATACTCATTTGTTAAATATTTTCATGTAGTCTATATCTGTGGTGTTTACATTTTCATTCTTATTCTGACATCATGTGGGTGAAATCTCTTCCTTTTAAACTTTGGTTAAATTATTGAGTGACCCAGGTTTCAGATTTTTAGCCTGACTTAATATTTTATATTTTATTATATAGCTTATTTTTAGTTTCTTTTACTTTTAAAACATAAATGTTTCTATTTTGTTTAAAGCATTCTATTTTAAAGTTATTAATAATGATACTTAATAAGTAAAGCATGCAAGCTTTGGTTAACTTGTGGAGAAAACTGTGATGACATTCCACAATATCAACAGTATTATTTTCAAAGCTGTTCATTTGTCTTTGTTCTGTAATTGCAATCTTGATGTTTGTTTTAGCAATGACATTATTTGGGAAATATTTTAAAATTTCTATATGGTTGGAATGACTTACTCTTTTTTTTTTTGAATTTTTGATTGCCTTGCAATAACAGAATGTATTTTTTCCTTTTTTAAAATGTATTGTTCTATATTTCTAGATTTATTAAATCTTCCTGTACAGTTTTATTTAATGTTTACTTTTCTAAATTTGTGTTGTTGGGAGCAAAAAGATAATATTTAAACACTGTTTAAGATTTATATTATTTTATAGCAGAACTTGCTTATTTTAGTGGAGTAACACTGATGGTCAATATTCTTAATATAATTGTGTAAATCATTACGCTTTCATGGCTCTGAAGAATACAATTCAAAAACTTACAATATCATATTAAAATGTACCTATTTAAAAATATAATTTTGATATAAAAATCATTCCAAACCATTCTTACCAAATAATCTTTTTTCTTTCACAGTGTTGAAGGCTTAAAACAAACAGGAAAATTCTTATACACATAGGTTCAAATTTTTTCTGCATATTATCTTATTATCAAAATTACCTCTTTCAGAATATTTTTTATTAAAAACATCAATCTTCAGGGGAAAGTTAACTTTTAATGCATTTTTAAAATAAATGAAAATGAGACTCAATCTTACTGCATAGAGAGTTCTACTTAAAACACCCTTCACACATTTTGAATGGTGTAAGTTTCTAAGTTGTACATGGTGACTTTTCTCCCTTCTGTTATTCCAATAGGTTATTTTAATACCTACAATATTCTCATGGCTTTCTCATATTTAATGCTTATTGTGCTCTGAAACCATTGCAACTTAAGTAGTTATAAAAAGTCAATGCCAAAAGGCTTGACTCCATGCTAGGAAGATTTAATAAATCACGAAATTTTTAGTGTGTGGGTAATTTAGAATATACTGTATTTCTAGGACTATAAGATGCACTGGTCCATAAGACACACCTAGGTTTTAGAGGAAAATAGGAAAAAAAATTTGAAGAAAAAATTGTGGTAAAATATTTAATAACCTGTGACCCTGTTCCACTGCTGCCCCCCCCCAACAGCAAGCCAGGTAAATTACATTTGGACTATAAGACATACACCCTTTTCCTCCCAAATTTGGGGGGTGCATCTTATAGTGTGAAAAATACATTATTTTTGTTTTAATTCCACTATATTTTGCTCTAAATGTTTTTCATGACCAATTCAAGAATAAACAAAATTTCATTCACTCTCTTTAGGTCAGTCAATTAGTATATATTTTATTTCCTCTCAATTTCTATGTTTCTTCCTCATATAGGAAAAAAGATTATATAATATTTTAGAGGTAATAATTTTATATTGCATGTATTTTATTTAAAATGTTATATCACTCAATATACCATATTTTAAATGCACAGTATATATCTATAATTATTTATTTTGAGTACTTGACAACAGTCCTTCTAATGAATAAAATTCCTGTGTACTTATTTTTAAATGTATCTATCTGTTCTTCCAAGTGTTCTGCATGTCTTATCTTAGAATTAAAGTTGAGATTAAGGAATACCCCAGATTTATGATGCTCCACAAATCACATAATTTATGAACTACATTAGCCTTCAGCAGTTTATTCTGTATTTTGGAGAAAGTCAGTCAGTTTTGGCTTTTATGCTCTTTGGTACAGGATGTAATTTTTCTATCATAACTTTAAAAAGGAAATAATTCCTTTGATAATTCTCTCAGAGTTGCTACAATCCTCCTAAACTATGTTGTTTACTCTATGTGCCTGGGGTTCCTAATTCCAGCTTTGCCAGTCACCTTGCATTATAAAACAAGAACAACTATGCCACCTTCAAAAACTTGCCTTGCAGTACCAAAATAATTGACCTACCATTTTCTGGTCTTTTTAACTACTTGTAGACTCGCAACTGCAACTCGATTCTACCAATTCACATAATTAAAGAATAACTAAAAAGTAAAATCATGACTACATCTGTTGTTTACTATTGCTGCACATGTAACTAATTACCACAAATTTTGTGTCCTAAAATAACACACACACTTACCATCTCACAGTTGCTGAATCAGAAGTGTTAACATAGTGCCAGTGCATCTTCTGACCTGTGTTGCACAAGGTTTCAGTCAAGGGATCGGCCAGGTTGCATTTTCACCTATAGGCTCGCCTGGGGAAGAATACACTTCTAAGCATCCAGTTCATTGGGAAGAGTAATTCCTTGGCTTGAGTGACTGAGGGTTCTAGCTTTTTGCTGGCTCTTGGCTAAAGGCCATCTGTCAGGTCCTAGAGGCCACTCATAATTCTATGGCCTCATTCATTTCCTTGTCATGAGGACTTCCTCAAGATAGCTGCTTTCTTCATTAAACCAATAATAATAATCTTTCATTGTAGTCTGTTAAGATGAAGTCTTACATGTTATAGCATAATCAAAAGAATGGCATCCTTATATATCCATAGAAGAGCCAAATTCTGTTGGCTAGAAGCAATTTTCAAGATATCAAAAAGTAAAATTTGCTTATGGTGTTTAACACAATTGTTGCTTATTTTAAGTATAACTAATTTGGTTATTTCCTGTTATAGTTTAATAGTTCCTAAATTATAATAATATATTAATATATACACACATACCTTTGTAACCCAACTCCCCCAGAATATTTATGATAGAAAAGTCCAGTTTGAAGCAAATTTCCCTTTAAATATTTCTTTTACAACCCTCAGTGGTAAAATTTTCACATGCTTCAGCTACCAACACAGTTACTGACAAAGATGGGTAAAACATTTATGCTTAATAGGCTGTAGATGGAACGTTGGTCTTAAAGTCTCTGAGGAAAAGAAAATGGGGTTTGTGTAATTTAATTGCTTCTAAAGTTGATATCAGGATACATAATTCACTGTTCTTAAAAATGCTACATGAATTTGAGTTTCAAAAGAAACTTATTTTATAGTTTAAAATTTTATACTTCTGAACACCATATTCTTAGATTCTGTTGCCTACCATTGGAATGAATATACATATATATTCATTCATGTATATACATATATAGTTCATGCTTTTAATGCAGAGAAAATTGGTAATGGATTATAAAATTTTGTCAAAAAATAAATGTCATTTAAATATAAAATAACCAAAATTCAATAAACTTGTTACATGAATATTTGAAATTTAATAATATATTTGATAAAACTCTAAGCAGAAACAAGAACATTTAAAAGTTTTGTTTATCAAGTGAAGTACATATAATAAAGTTAGATGGAAATTTCAAGCATTAACATAATCAAATATCTCTTAATAATTCTGGCACAGGAATCAGTAATAATAGAACTTTATACCTTTGATTTTATTAAGCTTTTTCAAAAGAAAACACCAATTCTCATGAACTAATATAATGAATGACAATAATTAAATTGTCATTAATCAGTAGCTATTGATGAAGTTCATCTTTCTTGTATGGCCATTAGGAATATTATTCCTGTCAAAAAATAACTATGATTTTTAGTAATTATCACTTGAAATATGTATAATAAGAATAAATTTACAAATATGAAAAATCTTGAATATTTCTATGTCAAAATAATTTAAATTATATAACATCACATATGTAATTTTAAAGACTACCATTAGGTTCTTTAGAATCCACCAGATCCTCAAACAATTCACCATGTAGGGGAAACAGACCAAAAGCTCTGACACTTGGACAGCAGCAGAATAAATGGAACATTTAAAGGAACGTTTGGGTTGTAGCAATAATTAAGACTGGTTAGAAACCAAAACGTTGTTATGACTTTGTAAAATAATAGACATTTTTCAGAGTTTACGTAGAATTTCTTTTATAGGAAAAAAATTGTGCCTAAAGAATATGTATTAACGTTTAATCAATAATGACCAAAAAGTCCTTAAAATTCCTCTAAGCTTGACCAAACTTGAGACTTGCTTCTTTCTGACTCAAGGCTCTTGATCTCTCTTTTTTCTTTCCTAGATCCTTTACATATAAAACTTGCAATTGCGAATTCTTTCTGTTCCCTTGTAAGATTAAACTTTTTAAAAACCTTCTTGTCTGTGTTACAACCCGGGACTCTTTTTCAAGGACTCTAGGACCACCCCTTTGAAATGTAATTATCAAGGGAGATGGTAGTGCCCTCTCAATTTCTATGGGAGGGTGGAAGTCTAACTTCCTGGGAACCTTGCTCTTAGCTGTAAAACTACTTTTTCCTTCCGGTAGTAGTATTACACCTATCATGAAGATTAAGAGAAGGGTTATATTTCCCTTGGATGAAGACAATCACCAAACACAGACTGCCTATGATCCGTCCACCCCAGCTCTTAAAGCGCTCTTGCCATTTAGTTCAGTGAACCTGATTTTCCACACGCAGTCTATGCTCTCTTCTTTCTACAATAAAATTAACTCCTGACACTCATCCTGTATAGTGTGATGTTTTCCTTAAAAATTAGGTTAGCTAATTAAGTGCCAAATATGTTCTGTTATACACAGTTTTTAACTGAAAGATATCCATAGCTTGGTGTTTTGAGTGCAAGTTATCTACTCTCAAAGCAGAAGTTAAAAGTGTGAATATAATAAAAGGTGCCAAAATTTTTGGCTGAACCCTTTGTTTAAATGAAAATGGAGAAGAGATATAGAAAGGAAGATTAAATAGATTTTTACACAAAGACAATAACTGTGATCACTAATGTTTTTCTAATTTATACTTGTCTATTTAACAAATAACTATATATACAAAGATATGAATTTAAAATCTTTATACGTATGAATTTGCTTTTCATTTAATATACAGCCATACACAATAGGACAGTTAGTAATAATTTAAAGCAAAAAATGAATAATGCAGGTCACAACATTTTACAATTTCAACATGTAATGTCGGAATTTAGAAAACTACTTGTGAAAAATGTGGAAGTCACCTGAGTCTTGAACTATGAGAAGAAATTAGAAAAGTAGAAAAAAAGGGAATGTATATTCAAGAAGAATACAAATAAATTTAAGAAATGTTCAATCAAGTCTGACCATAGTGCATTTTCTGAACTACCTAGAGGGAGGAAAGGGAATGAGAACAGTTCTGGCAGGCTTTCAAAAAGTGTTCTTGTTTACTTACAGCAGAATATAAGCATCAGTAGACTTGAGGTACCTATGGAAGTTGGGCAAGTGTCTTGGGTCCTGGATGCAGGGATTTGGAAGTGTAACATGGTGGAGTGCTCAACTGGGAGAGGCTCAAGTGCCAGGCTAGGGCAGATTTAAATGACACCCACACTTGGATATAATGCAAGGAAATCAATTTCGATAAAATGTAAATCAAATTATTTAATTTCTTACATGCAAATTTGTATAGTAATCACAAATATTTGATCTCAGTGTCTTCCTGTCTTAAATAAACATCTTACCAAGATGTTTTTGTAAATCAGAGGAATGGCAATTTTTACATCTAAAGAGATTCACACAGTTTTAAAAGCAAGTACACAGACACTGTTTATTATTTGCTAATTTATATAAACCTATATGATTCCATTTAAAATATAGCAAGGGGGCCCTGACTAGTATAGCTCACTGGATTGAGTGCGGGCCTGCGAACCAAAGGGTCACCGGTTCGATTCCCTGTCAGGGCATATGCCTGGGTTGCGGGCCTGGCCCCCAGTTGGGGGCACGTGAGAGCAACCACACACTGATGTTTCTCTACCACTCTTTCTGCTTCCCTTCCCCTCTCTAGAAATAAATAAATCTTTTTTAAAATATAGCAAGGGGTTCATTTAAGTGGTTTTCTTCAGACATCCACTATGGTTAGTAATCTCTGCATAGGTCAATGAATGATGAAGATTTGAAATAATTAATGCCAGTAATTCAGGGTAAAACTCACATTAATTCTTAGTCAGCCCTCACATTTCCAGTGCTTACCCAAACTGCCGCAATGCCTCTAGAATCTATAGTTCATGAACAGAGCTCCTCTGCAAATTCATCCCCCATTTCACACCATTTCTCGTTTTTCTTCATTGTTTTCATTTATTATTTTTCTCATAACATTTTGTCATTTCTTGACATTATAGAAGTGAGTATTATAGACATCTATATTTAGTCTTCGCTTTTCATCCAGTTTTATTGCCTTTTGTCAGATAAAAGGCAATCGCAAAGAGATACAGTACATTAAATGCAGAAAATTATTGTGAAAGAAATCTCTGTTTTACTTGTTTAGCAAACTAGTTATTCATTTTATTTTTGACAATTATGTCCAAAGGATTTCTTTAATAAATAATTTATTTGTACAACACAACAGAGAGCAGAAAACATTACCGTAAATGTTTTAATACAAATATAATGAATACCACAGATTTTAAAATATGAACTAATTTTGAGAACACAAAAATAGTTTCTTTCAAAAGTTTGGTTAGTCTCTTGTGGTAAACCACTTTTGAAGGTGAAGCTTTCTCTGACCTCTTTCCTGTTATTTTCATGCTGCAAAGTATTTTTAAACAGCATATTTAAATGATGAGATTTTTATCCTGGACTTGTCAACAGAGAGGGAAGAGGATTCCCTCTCCACATCTTCAGTATACAACATATTTGGGCAATGTCGAAATTTGCATCTTAATCAGGTATCACCCCTAGGAAAATGTTTTAAGAATTTATCATGTGTGTCGCTTCTAATAGAAGGAACATTATATTCTTTATGTCTTTTGCCTGAAGGTGTGATGGGGATGTTTTCTTAGAAGTTCTCTGTTATATTTACTACAATAAAATGGGTACCAAAAAAAAAACCACAAGGAAACAACAAAAACAAACATTAAAAGAATTTCCTCATCAGATTTCACTTAAGTTCCCCTATGATAATACACACAGCTATTTTTTCCACTTCCTTCTCTTTCAATATTTCATTTCCCGAAATAAATGCCATAGGAGCTACTCCTTTTGCAGTTCATGGTGTGCAGGAGTAGGTGACGATGAGATTATCTTTAAGCCCTGTTATTTGGATTTATGAATCAATTCAACTTTGATTAATGATAATTCTTCCATATTTCAGGAAATACTTGATTGGTACTCCATTTCTCTAATGTAGTCACTTAGTGTGACTTCGTGTGATTTCGAGGGAAAGATGGCAACATGTGAAGGAAGAGTAAACTGTAGCCATCTAATTTATATTTTAACTTGACACGAATATTGTGTTTTATTTCTTACTTAATGGCAATGATGAGTCTTTTAAGATAACAAACTGAATAGGAAAAAAATCTGTGTTTAAGAATATGTGATTCCCCATTAATGCTAATGCAAAATGTTAAAAATATTATTTTCTTAAGATATACTGAATTTAAACAAAACAGTATAGTTCAATGGTACAGCACATTACAGTAAAAATCAGGCGTTATATAGCTTTAACTTTTCACCCACAGTTTCTCTAGAATGATCCATCATTATCCAAAACAGTCCAAATGGAAACTATATATATTGTTTTCCTGAGTGTCTCTCTCTACCTTAAATAAAATTGAGGTTCTTTTACTAAAAAGCATATTGAGACTACTTAAATATGTTTAAAATAAAACTATATTCTTTGCCAAAACCTGCCCTTTTAGTAACACAAATATCTGTGCTCAGCCTTCTTGTTAAAATGATATACTCAACCAGTCCTGAAACAAGGCAAGCCTGAGCCTCATGCAGTCTCTGAGTCCAGCTCTGTATCTTGTTGCGCAGGCCTTTCCATCAGCAGCTCTTTGAAGGTTCTGGCACCTGTAAAGGGGCTGGAAGGAACTACTCTGCTCTTCTCTGAGGGCCTTGGCTCTGCTGAGACCCTTTTCTTTGTTAGTCTCCAAATGCAGTGGGCGATAGAGAATATATTCTCCTGGGAACCGTGGGATTTCTCGCCTTTCTTCTTGTGGAACACTTTTAGAGGAATATGAAGTACATTCACAGTTTTAATCCATATTTCAGTATGAAAACTTCTAGCCCTTTCCATGAAAAGAATGGGAATCAGTTTATTCATTATATTGAATGTAACAAATCCTCTTTCTAAAACAGCCTGTCTCAATTGCTTGCTCCTTGAGACTCCTGATGTGGTTTATTAGCCTGCAGTAAATTGTGTGCCCATGGCTCTTGCTGGGTTTGCATGTGAGTGTATACAAAATAGACTCATGTATGCATATTCTGTTGTTTACATACATTTGTGTATAGGTGTATAGAGATATATCAATAGATAGATATAAAAATTAAGGCTGGGTAGTTTAAAATTTTTATCTTAGAGTTTAACTCCTTTTATATTCAACTTACATAATTTAAATTAATATAATTTAAAAGTAACAACTAAAATGCTGTGTACTTTAATACATTTTCCAAAATGTATCTATATTATAATTTATTTTGAGCTGAAAATACCATGAAAATCTGCTTACTCAGTTTTATGAGAGTTAAAGAAAGAACCATTTCTTCATCTATAATTTACAACATTTCATTTTAGAGATGATATCAATCCTTTCTAATATTTTTTCTTCTGATGTTGTCACATTGTTGCTATATGCAATAGTATCATGTAATAGATTACAAATATGAAAAATAAGTGAAAGGAAAATAAAAATATGCTAGCATTTATGAACCAAAGAAGCAAGTAAAATATTCATGAAACAATTAAAATATTTTTGATTAAGTTACTCACTCTTTATACATATTATAAATCCCTTGAAAGTTTGGGAGTGATTCCATTCAGAATCTTTTTTGCTGTAAGTACTGATGAAGTCATTTGACTCAAGGAAAAACATCCAGCTAAGTTTTTACAAAAAAAAGGTATTTAAATAGCTTAAATGATTCAAGACTCAAGTAATCCAGTTGTGCGAAAAGCAGGAAGTTAAAGGCATCTGCAGAAATAAAATTCGACATACTTTTTAAGCAGGTAATTTTATTGTACAAAACTATTTACAAAATAGTTTATACTTTCAAGTGTTTAAAGCTCTTACTATATATTTCAAAAGATAAATTTTCCTTAAGAACACATTGTTACACTTCAGTCTAGTGCTTTTCAGCTCATTTATAGGTTCAGCATTTTTGTTAGCCCTAAACTTCTCTTTTCCCCTTTACACACTCTTGTTTACCTTATCACTCAAGTTCATGAATAAGATGGGAAAAAAAGAAATCATTCTCATGAAAGTATTTCTTATGGAGTTCCTGGAGGGAAAAATGAGAAATTCTCCTTGGCTCATTTTTTATACCTAAAATTCTAGATACTATATGAACCAAAGAATGTTTGCCATCAGATTTAGCTCCTCTATAGTTTAGAAGTATTTAACTGTCATTTATTCAACTGGGTAAGCATATGCTCATTGTTTGATAAACTGATAAAGTATTATGTTTTCTGTAATTTCTTCACTTTAAATGCATTGAAGGTAAGCATAAAAAGATATGTGAAGTACTTTAATTTACAACTAATAGTGTGCAAAATTTCAGAAGGTAGAGATGTCTAAGTCCATAAACAGAAATAGAGTGGAAGAGACATATTGATTGGTGTTATATTTTTACTTTTATGCATGTATCACAGTCATACTTGTGAAATATCACTATATAAAACTGAAATATGTTTTTTAACAAATATAGGTTAAAACATTTTAAATAACAACACATCGTGTAAGTTTAATGGGCAGAATTATTTTATTCCTTAGTAATATAAAACATAATGGATATAATGACAAGTGTTTTGAAGTAGATGAACTGTAGTGTGTCTTGGACTTACTAACTACATTGAGCAGATATTCAATATCTGTGCTTATTTTAGATCTTTTTGATGCATCACTTATTTTAGAATCCTCCAGAAGTTGTTTTATTTATCTTTTTGTATGAAATGTATTGTCCCTTTATAGAAAGCAATTTTATTAATATGTCTATTCATTTATATGATAATTGGATTAATAAAATTCTTTCTCCAATTATTTTTCTCCGCTAAATTAGTTGGATTTTGAAAATGACATCCATATTGCCACTCTTGCTCTCTATTTTCTTGCATTTGTCTGAATATCTGTTATCTTACATGTTTTTGACATTTAGTGCTATATTTTAAGAGATTTTCCTGTATATAAGGCATAGAAAAGCTTATTTTATATCAACATTGAAATTGGTTTTGTAAGATTAATTTACACTTTGTATACACACATAGGTATGCATGTAACACCTGTATACATAGATGACTTACCTCTTTCAAATTAGTTCATTTCAGAAATTAATTTTTACTGTGTTGCATTTTCTTCTACTTTTTGCTTATTTTTTATTATTGTATTTTAATCCTCACCTGAGAACATGTTTATTAATTTTAGAGGGAGAAGAAGGGACACAGAGAGAAACATCAATCAGTTGTCTCCTATGCATGCATGCCCTGACCAGGGATCAACACACATCCTAAGTATGTGTGCCCTAATGAGGAATCCAACCTGCAGCCATTTGGTTATGGGACAGCACTCCAACCAATTGAACCACTTCACCAGGGCTGCTTTTTGCTGGTTTAATTTTTATTCATCCTCACCTTTCCCCTAGTTAATTTAGAAGATCCTTTAAGCCTCTCCATTTGTCAAGTGATTTTTTTGTTTTACATTCTTCATGTCAATAATTCCAATTAGAATAATTCCAACATACCTAACTGTATCTACCCTGTCTACCCTACAACCAGAGCACTCCACGGTCCCGTGCTTCCCCACCCAGAACATGACACCGAGTGTCTCTATTCACTCAGCTGCCAGGGCTAAAAAACCCCCTCTATAATGTTTGTGTTTTCTCCTCCTCAGGCTAACACCCAAATCCTACATTTTGTCAAAATAGTTTGGTAATTTCATTTCCAGGCTATTATATTTGCCTTTGCAGCCTGACTGTTATTTCAAAGAAACATTTTCAAATAGCAATTCAAGTCTTCCATCCAGGAGAAATATTTACTTTATTACTTACTTTTTTTTTCCTCAGAGAGAGCACCTGAGCTCTGAAAGTTCTGTATTAGAGATTCTTTTCTTTGTCTTCCTTGTGGTCATGCTGTCCTTTTTCTGGGTTCAGGACTATCTGGCAGGTCATTTCAGGGAAGATCTCCAGATGTCAAGGTGCTACCCTACTTGCAAAGGGAGAAATGCTGTCTCAGGGCCCCCTTTTCCTGGCAATGGAGTATACACATTTTTACTGTAGGCTTCCTCCTTCTGTTTCTGCCTCAGAACATTAATTTTTCATGATTTGGAAGGAGAAATATTTGTAAAAGAGTGTAAATAAATTGAAGATTTCAGTAGACAATAATCTGAAAATAAAATTGTCTTAAATGATGCTTGTAATACTATTAGGAAAGGCATTTCCCATCTATAACATCTATATTTGACGGTCATGTTGCTCAATGTATAACCAGGCACAGGTATTTGGAGGAAGATTTTTGAATATCCACCTGAAGATTCAACATTTTACCATGAAAATGAATTCATTTCACAGTTAAATATACAGCAAAACATCAATGCAATGCAAATAGACTTTGCTACTTTGTAACAAGTTAAAAAATACCTGTGGCTCAGATAGCATAAAATATATGCCTCTCTGTCATCAGACATTTTTTTACTTTCCTCTGCAAGTCAATAATGTATATTTTCTAAACCCTACTTTCCCCATGTGATGTGAAATTCAGATAAAAATACAATACTTAAATATATCTATGTACTATTATTGAAAATCCTCAGAATTAGCCTCTTAAAATGTGACTGTATCTTCTTTTATTGATGAGAGTTGCGTGGGTGGCTGCTCTCTCAGCGAACTCACTGCACACTCACACAGGTGCAGCAATGAACTACCGACACTGATGCTAATAACCCCGTCATGGAAAATACGCAAGTGTTATCCAAAGTTTAATTGCTCTATGGATTATTTTTAAGATTCTGTATTGTGAAACTCTACTACAATAATCCAAACTGCTAATGTGTGTGCATAAAGATGAGTAATCTTAGCATTTCCATTTTACCTGTTATAAACAGTGTTTGAAATATACATTTTAAATAATGCAGTATATATGATGATTATCAAATGCATACATTGAACTCAAATTTAATTTAAATGTCAACTCTGAATATTCCCATGGAAACTTCCTTCTGAATTGACAGCATTAGGAATAAATCCACACAATCAATGCCTTCTCTTGAATTTTGAAAAACTAAATGAGATAAAAAAGCTTATGAAAACATAAAAATACTCATATTTTTCTCTTTAAGTGGAGAATGATATACCTACTTATGATATTCTACAAAGGTCTAAATTATATGGCTAGTAGAGATGACAGAAAAATATGGACTTACATTTTAAAATGTAAATAACAAAATTAGGAGTATTCATTAAAGGTATGTTCTAGAAGTTTAAATCTATATTATGACTTTAGTGTAAGTGTCAATAACAAGGTGAATGAAGACTTCCAGTTGATATCAAGGCTCTGGTTCGGTTATGGCTGACTTTATTCTCAGTAAAATTGATATTTGTTTCTTGCTCTCACTGGGCACAGAGATAGCAGACAGCGATGAGTCACATGAATGACTTCCTGATTTGTGTATCTAACCATAATCAGTATAGCTGGTCACTTGTGCTAGATGGCCTATTTGCCATCTAAATGTTTATGTTCTCCAAATTACTAAGGCGTATGGGTAAAACATTGTCTTTTATTCCGAGACCAAATAGCTAGAATATATCCCCAAATTGGAGTCTGTATAAAGTACAAAGGTCAAGGGGGTGAGCTGTGTACTCTGTCCTGTTAGTGCACTTGGGGCTTTCCCAGGACACTGCTGGTTTTCAAGCACTTGCTCTCCAGTCTACTCAGTAACGCTGAAGTCAGAGTCTTGACAGGCTTTAACCAGATTTCTTTGCCATCTGTATACTCTGAAGATGACATTTTTAACTAAAGAAACTTCCTTCCCAATGAATTGGGCTCTGGACATTTGGGAGCTGTTATTCACAGAGAATTGGCCAAAAATTTACATCAAATATGTTAGTACACATTTCTTTTTATTTTTTATTTTTATTTTTATTTTTAGAGAGAGGGGACGGGAAGGAGAAAGAGTGGGAGAGAAACATCAATGTGTGGTTGCCTCTCACGTGTCCCCCACTGGGGACCTGGCCCGCAACCCAGGCATGTGCCCTGACTGGGAATCAAACCACAGTTGTTTGGTTCACAGGCCCATGCTCAATCCACTGAGCTACACCAGTTAGGGCAGTACAAATTTCTTTTTAAAGTAGAAAAATATTTAGGAAAATGTTACTTTTTAAAAGATTTAATTATGTAATAAAAAGTTACAACTGTCTTTTAATTAAATAGATTTCATTAAGTACCCGCAATATGAAATTAATTGTAGTAGCCATTGTATAGATTTGGGCAGGTAGTTTAAGGTTTTTATCTACTAATTGTGAACTCCAAGGTTGATGTGAAAATGGACATGTAAAATATCCAACAGAGACCTGGCTATGGATCTCAGCTGAAGCCTGGAGAGGACAAGGATCTACCAATGGAAGGATATCTCCTGAGGGGTTAACCAGCAGTGCTATTGAGAGCAACTGGGGGTGGGGGTGGATATACAGCCCCACTGTTTGAGCTTCTATCCATACTGTTAACCCCCAACACCAGTAAGGTATAAGAATTGAATAAGAAAAGACAGAAACAACAGATTATTGCTAAATTAAGGAAATGAGGCATTATGATTTGTGATTCAAAGACCCTGATATCTGAGGTCAATTTATGAGAATGCAATTATTTTTCCTTTGGGTAAGGGAGAATACTATCAGCCGGAAACTCTGCTGTCATTACTCTTATTCATGGATCAACAGAAGGGTTCAGGAAGAACTCATTGTATTTAAACCTAAATAACAATGACATATGAATCAAAGGATCTAAACAACAAGAGACAAAAATATTTAAAACATTTATCATAGTATATCAGGTTATTTTTAACTGTTATTCAATTACAATTGTTCGCATTTTTCCCACATTACTCTCCCATAAACTATTTACTCCCCACTTTCAATCCCCCTCCATTATCTTTGTCCATGGGTCCTTTATACGTGTTCCTTGACTTGGCCCTTCCCCTTCTTTACCCCATTCTACTCCTCCTGCCTTCCCTCTGGTCACTGTTAGTTTGTTCTTTATTTCCATGTCTCTGGTTCTATTTTGTTTGCTTGTTTGTTTTGTTTATTAGGTTCCACTTATAGGTGAGATAATATGGTATTCATTTTTCACCACCTGACTTATTTCATTTAGCATAGTTTTGAGATCCGTTCATTCTGTCACTAAGGGTATGAACTCCTTCTTTCTTTCTGCTGTGTAGTATTCCACTGTGTAAATGTACCACAGTTTTTTGATACACTCATTTACTGATGGGCACTTAGGCTGTTTCAAGTACTTGGCTATTGTGAATAATGCTTCTATGACCATTGGGATGCATAGATTCTTTTAAATTGGCATTTCAGGAATTGCTAATGGAATTGGCAGTGGAATTGGTGGATCAAAAGGCAGTTCTATTTGTACATTTTTGAGGAAATTCCATACTGGTTTTCACAGCAGCTGCACAGTCTGCATTCCCACCAACAGTATATCAAGTTATCTTAAATAAAAGAAAAGTATATCATGTCCTTTGACAAGAATTTTCAGTGTTACAGAGATTCAAGTTCTCCAAAATTATGTATTTTTAAGGGACAATTAAATGAGCACGAAAATTTAGCAACTTTTAAAATACAGAAAACCTCAAAGATTTTGAAAACTAAAAATAGTTCAGATATCTCATCTTGCAACAACATTGAGAAAAATAGAATTATCAGAAGAGAAATAAATAAACAAAGTATATCATTAAAGGTTTTTAGTATAACCTAGTGGCTAATCTATACATTTTACTCAATAAGAATAAAAAATTCTATAACATTCTGAACCTCAAAAGTGGATTTTAATGTTCCCATATAAAAAATATATTTGCAATGATATTAAAGAACTAAAATTAGTAAGAGACTAGCTATCAACATATGTAAAACTCACATATACAATTCAATTAAAATAATGCAGCATTATTAAATAAATAGTTTAACATAAAATGAGCCTACAAATGTACTTAAATTCACATATAATAAAAGTCTTATTTTTATTAGTTGAGGAAAGATAGATTGTTTTATAAACAATGTTTATAGAAGTAGCCTCTCTCAGGAGAGTGAATTCAGAAGTCAAGAGAGAAAAAATGGAAAACATTACCTGTATATAAATAACAAATTACTACATAGTAAGGAATACCATAGAGGATGATGTATCAAACACTGAGGGAACTAGAAGAATATTGTAACACATATAACAAAGACAAATTTTAGACTTGTAACAGATTCTGTGAATCATTAAGAAAAATAAGCCAAGAGAAAATAGCCAAATGTTGGGAACCCCTCTGCCTGTTTTCAGGAGCTGTAAACCCCCCATGTCTAAGGCTGAGTGAGTGACCTTCTGACTGTGAGCCACTAAGGAGACAAAGCTCATCTCCCTGCCAGGAGCACTGCTTCTGCTTCATCCATCTCTGGACCCCAATGCTTGGTCAGTTAGTCAATGACGGGTAAGACCCCTCAGAAGGGGGGCAACCTAAGCCAGACATGATCACTTGGGAGGTCCTCAAGGAAGGACTCAGGGGCCGCAGCAGAGAGGGGGTGATAGACCCTTGCTCCCCAGCTATTCTGACATAGCTTGAGTCCTCATTTTGTATGCAAGATGTCTCCTAATCTCTTGGTTGCCTTACTCCCCCAGCCTGACTTAAGCCTGAGACAATGCTGGTGATGGGTACCACCCTGTGCTGGAAAGGGCAGGTTCCCTAGGGCAATTGGGCCTAAGAAAGAATATGTAAAATCCTGTGAAACCTGCTTTGTTTAGAATGCTCTCAATTAAATAAGGGTCGAGGCAAGAAGTGAGTTTGTTTTTCAAAGTTTTATAGCTCTTTAGCTATCTGACCCTAACTCAAAATGGGCCCTAGAGTTCTTTGTTATCTATTGTTTGACCCTTACTGCCTGACAATGATTAATGAGCTTTACCTGTATCCCTGTGTGTAGAGAACCTAATAAATATCATTGAGGTAAGGAGTCATGGCCCTTCTCCTTTGAGAGATCGATCACCTTTCCTCCCCAAGCAGATCATGTCTTGGTAGCATTATTTTCATCCCTGGCTGATAGGGGGACAATGGAGGTGGAGCCCCCCAGAGCCAAAGATGGAAACAGCAAAGGCACAATAAAGAAAATAGAGATGGTCCTTAAACATTTGAAAACCATCTTAGTCTCATTCAAAGCAACATAAATGTTAGTAAAAAGGCAATTAGCAACCATTTGTCCCATGTATAAGACTGGCAGAGACAAAAGAGTTCATGATATTTTTATTGTGAGGTGGTGTATAGGTAGAGAAGCATTCTCAAACATTGTTGCTGGGGGCAATTTGGCAATGTTTAGCCCAAATTTAAAATGCTTACTCTTTCTCTCTGTATGTAGTGTACATGTGTATACAAGGGTCAGATGATATCCACTGCAGACTGGGGTATTTGTATCATGGCTGGGAAGTCTTAACCAATGGCAGCTGTTGCCTTTTTATGTATCTGGGGGCCCATGGGACAGGGAGAAGGAGGAAAAATATTAAGTAAGATGGAGAAAAGTAAATTAGCCACTTCCCCTAAAAAGGAGACCTTTCAAGAATGTGTGGATAAGATTTCCAAAGTTCAAACTTAAGAGAAAGTAAGAAACTCATATGTGTGTTCATTCATGCCTGCTTTTTGGACTACCTGGTTTTCAAAAATTCAAATAAGTTAAAAGTAATCTGTCCTTAGTTTTCAGCCTTTTCTGAAGAATAAGAACAATACCTCCTCAGTACACAAGGAAAATGTGGTTGCCATTCATCTTTCACCACAAAATGTGTTCTTTTCCTAGTACATCGATAGGCATTTAGGAGATGCTGAACAATCAAGCAATACAAAAAATATAAACTATAATTATAAAGCAAGTAACTAAAAGGAAGGGCACAAGATATCTTTTGAAATACTTAAGTAAAATAAACTTTACACTTAACTTTTTTATGTAAAGCAGTTTGAATTGCTCCTTTTTTCTTAGTGTTGATACAGTGAAGCTGCTACCTTCCATAGAACTACATACAAAAGGATCAGCGTGGGCCTCCCTGTGCTCAGGGTCACAGATACGGCATCACCATTCTTTAGGTCATCTGAGTTAGGGCCCTAAAGTCATTATTCTCATTACTTTCATCCTCTTGTTTCAGTACTTCATGAATTTATTAGCCTTTAGGTTTAATGATAAAATGTGTGATTTTTAGTACCTCCTTTATACTAACAGTTCTTGACTTTAGGACATGTTTTTATCACAGTTATGGAAATTGTGTCTTTCCACTTTTTACCTGATACCATGACTTCTTAACAGGAAAATATAAGAATCATTACTTATATAAGATAAATATTATGTAAATATAGACCTGAATGTCACAATCCTTCTGACTCCAGCACATACAACCAAAGTACATGTATTTTCTTCCAATGACCACTGAATGAATAACAAGCCTATAGCACAGAACTTCATTTTCACTAATCTAGTGTGGCAAGGAGTTTCCAGATATCATCTTTTACCTACTTTAAGCCAAATGCAAATCCCAAATCCTTTTTTCCCCCTCATCTCCACCTGTAATGTAAAACTCCTGTTTCATGAATCAATAAAATGTTATTCTCTCTTTAAAGCTATTGAGAAAAATAATAAATACATGAAAAAAAACATTACAAATGCCAATTAATATTGTATTTGCCTCTATTGTTGCCATAATAAATTATCAGAAATTTAGGAGCTTACCACAAGATCAATTTGTTAGCTCATAATTTTGTAGCTCTGAACTTTGGGTTGACTGAGAGAGACTATATCCATCTCCAGGTTTCAAAAAACTGAGGTCAAGTTGTGGACAAGGTTGTATTCCTTTGTGGTGTCTCTAATTATGTATTTGTTTCCAAGCTTATGTTGATTATTGGAAGAATTCAGGGCCACTGGCTGTAGGACCGAGGTCTATATGTCCTTTCTGGCTATCACCTGAGAGAGTTGTTAGTTTCTAGATGCCTCCATGTTCCTTTTCTTGTGGGCACTTCATCTTCAAAGCCAGCGACTGTGGGCTGTCTTTATCTTGCATTAATTCCGCCTACTCTCCTCCAGTGCTTCCTCTCTCATCTTTCTCAAGCCCAAGATACTTCTTCATATTTTTAAGAGTGCATATGATTATACTGAGCCAACCCTAATAATACAGGATAATGTTCTTGTGTCAAGGCTCATAAACTTAATCATATTTTCAAGTTCCATTTTGCCAAAAAATGGAACATATTCATAGGTTCCATAGATATCTTTGAGAGGCCATTATTTTGACTTCACAAATATATTCAAGGGAAAATATTTTCAAAAAATAAAATTGGTAATGTAATGTACACTAATACAATGCCACCATCAAATATTTCTATCTGTGTTATTCCAGAGAGTTGACTTTATGAAGCCAGTCTATATTTTAATGGGAAATTTAAAGTACTCTAGTTGAAAATATTTATAACTGTTAAAAATTCCTGTTAATATCATTTCACATTCCTTTCATTTCTTTCAAATTATGTTTATTTGTATTATTTTTAAGACTTTTGATCATCCATCATGCTCTCCCATCCTCTAATAGTTTCCTTCTAACCCTTACCTATTTTTACCTGGCAGCTGACGTCTGTCTTTGTTTATAAATTTATCTTATTCCTTTTAGCCTTCCTAGCACTGCAGAAGCTAGGTATGTCTTCATTAGAATATTAGAAATATTAATTCTGTATTTCAATATTATAGTATTACAAATGTTATCCAAATCACTTAAAAACATCCCTTTAAGTATAGAATTATTTTTCCAATTTTTGGCATTTTCCATCTTGTTTTGATATTTCTATATATTCACAACTCAGCCACTCTTGATTGGTGAGTTTAGACAGAAAAAAAATGGCATGGGTAGCTGAGTCCTTTTTTCTTTCTTTTTTAAAAGTTTATTCTGGAGTCAGTTTGCCTGCAGAGAGGTCCCTTTGCTGTTGGCTTACCATAAACTTAGCCCTGTCTCCACAGGGCTGGCCTGAGGATTTCTAGGTAGCCTTGTCAGCCTGACTCTGAAATCCAGCAATTGGGAAGCTATTTTTCCCATTCCCTATTATCTCTAATTAAGTTGGTAAATAGTCTTCATTAACCACATTTTTTGTTTATTTTCAATTTAGTGATGAACGTGGGGAAAAAAGAATGGGACTCTACAAACCACTAAATGCATGAGTAAACATTGTGGAGAAGAAACAGAACCATAAATTCTTTTAGTGCCTTTTCTGTATTCAAGCATTGAAACAAGTATTGTATGTGAATTACAATTTGAGTCCTAAAAATGGCATTGGGTGTTAATTATAATATTATGCACATTTTATTAATGAGGATTTAAATTATTGGGTAATTTGCCAATGGTCACATATTTAAGAAAAAAACAGGGATCAAATGGGAAGCCGTCTCTGCTGACATACACACGCACAATGCTATTTATTTTATTGCATCTTCTCCAAGAATTGACATACATTTTTATTTTGAAGTTTTACAGTAAATAGGCACTATTTTATTCATACAAACTCACCCTATCTATTATTTTTTAACTCAATATATATTCAAAATGCAGATCCTCATTAATTCATTTTTTTCTCATAGACATTAGCAAATTTCTTTTAGATTTGTGCATTGATCAAAGTTATATTAGTTGTAAACAATAAAAATAAATCTGGACATTTTAAGTGTGAAAATGTGGCTTTTGGTGTAAAAATGGGATAATGTGCAGAATCACAGGAACTGTTGAAAGTTAAGTCTTCAGAAGAGCAGGTACCAAGGAGGATTATGGAACCTGGGCGACAAGAATGTTTAGTTTATGGATCATCTCTTAAGATGGCTCTCAATGACAAGATTGATTCGAGCACTCCGATACTTTGTTTCTCTTCTATTGTGTCTTAAAATTCTGGGACAGAGCACGTGATTGACCAAACTTGAGTCATGCATTTTATTACCCCTTGACCTATATCAAAGGTGAGCATGAAAAGCAAAATCATGTGTGCAAGCTTGATCAGTGGAGGACAGCTCATAAGAATGGAGGGCCAAATCCAGATAACTAATCACTTCAAGAAATGCCTGGTTCCACAGGGATGAGTGGCCACACACAGGCCAGCAAGCTGAGGACCCAGACACTGCCACCTCCTCTCTGCCCCAGTCTCAGTTCTCACTTTCTAACTGTGAAAGGACTGGAAGCCAGCCAGCCAGTGCCACACAGTTGGAATCAGTCACTGAGCAGGATTTTGAAGTCAGGGAGGTGTTTCACAAAGAGCTCCAAAACCTATTTTGAACTCAAAAGTCAACCCTTGAAAAGCAGCACTTCCAAAGAGCACACTGGGGACTCTAATAAGTTCCTCTAGAATGACACCATGCACCTTGCTAGGCCAGCAACTCACCCATTTTCAGATGCGGGGACAGTAACAAGAGAGTATAAGCTACAAGCAGCCCAGTATGTGCAACAGAGAGTGCCTGTGAGTCAGACACCATCCACAGGTGTTAGTTTGCCCACCACCCATCCCTCTGCCACTCAGGGGTCCGTGTTCGTCCTTAAGATGCAGACCCACTTCAAATATCCCACCAAGTACCACATCCAGCCAGCCAAATGCAGCAGGTAAAGCAGTACCTTTCTACCACTTTGGCAAATAAACATGACGCCCAGTAAATCCTGAGCCTGCCATATCCAAACAAACCTGGCGATCATGTCATGCCACCGGTGCCAGTGAGCAGCACACCTAGCAGCCCTGTGGCCATGTTCACACTTTACTCCAACCGTGAAAAATATAAACTTTATAAGTTCGAAGAACAAGACAGGGCGAGAGTGAATGTCCAACAACGAACATGCACTCTCAAGCATCATGTATGCAGATGGATGTTATCAATGACATCATTAGACTAGAATCAAGTTATAATGAAGAGATTCTGAGCTTGAAGCCTTGCAAATGGAAAATATGTTACCTGTCTCCAGAAACATGATTGACATTTACGGCACCAAGGACTGCCACCCCCAAGCCTTATCATCAGCAACTCCTGTCCAGCCAGCCTTCCCAACATAAACAGCGAGCTCACAGAGTCTGAAGCCAGAACACTGGCTAAAGAGAAGGAAAGAAGTCACAACTAGATTAAATGAAGAAGATTAAAAATAAATGGACTTATTAAGAACCAGGTACTTTGATTCCCAAGTCCAATGATCCAGACATGCACTGGAACAAAGAAATAAGGGAATCATTTTAAAAGCATCTTATAGACATATCAGAAAGTTGCAAGGTGAACAACAAAGTGAAAAATAACTTGAAAACTGCCAGAAGAAACTGGAGCATGCAAGCAAGCATTTATTTGTTGCTCAGAATATAGGAATTTGAAATGCAGGCTGGAGTGCATGGACTTTG
>PVKM010019806.1:0-23891 GCA_004027735.1 Carollia perspicillata | reverse complement strand
CCATCTGTGAAGCCTGAATTCTTATACAGGCTCCCTGACTGCAAGACGCCCCAGCCTCAGTCACATTCTCTGTATTGTGTATCACTCCTACATCTATCTACTTATGTCAGTTGTTTACCAGTTCCCTCTGGCTGTCTGCTCTGTATCACCTTTATAGATCAGTCAACCCTGGGCGTCTCAGGTTGGGAAGAGAGAGAGGCCTGGAAAAGGAGTGCAGGAATAGAGAATAGCTGGGGACCATCAGTTACGATGGCTCCAAAAATAGCTCAGCCAGGCCCACAATAGCTCTGCTTGCAGCCTCCCGGCGGGATTTAGGCACTTCACTAAGATTCTCTGCGGAAATGTATTCCACCAGCTGCTCCTGCAGTTCATGATAGCTGGAGGTGGCAACAGTGGGCCCACCGCACCTTTGGAGAAGGGATTCGAAGCAATGGGTTTGAGGCATGTCTGGCTGCCACACAGGGAGGTGAGATGGGTCAGAGCCTGTAGAACTCCTCAGGTGTGGGGCATCTGTGTTCTTGTAAAACTATGATCTGGGCACTTGACACTCAGCTCACCTCCCAACCAACCCCACACCTTTGTAATGAGATGGAGGGATGTCTGATGAGAAATTGTTATATTTCCCACCTACTGTATGTCTGTCTGGTACTTTGTTACTGTAGCTAGTTTATTATATACACAGACTTTTTTTTTCTCAATTGCACCTTCTGTTGGAGGATTCAGCTACACAAAGCTCTCAAACTTGTAATACTTTGGTCTTATCCAGGACTTTCAGTTACCAAGGCACCTCTGCAAAGTTGCTGTGTCCAATACCATAGTATAAATAAGTGCAACTTTTGTACAGGGCTCTGCCCCTCAATACGCTAAGCCTGTGACATGTAGAAAATGCAGTTTCTTGCCTTGATTTATCTAGCGAGGTGACCCTGCTTAGAATGAAATGATCTTGCAAGGCCCTCAGGATTGTGTAACCAAATCCCCTCAAGCCACCGTACCTTGAATTACAGGGATTTTCTTGCATGCTCATTCTCCCTGGAAGCACTGTGGAGGTGCCCCTATAATTTGCCACATTTGTCGTTTTATTCTTCCACACAGCATGCACTGAATCAATTTTTAAAGACCCCTTCCAAAATTTGTCTACTTCATTCAAAAATTCTTAAATGTTTGAAATTGTAAGCATTGAAAAAACTTCAAATTTATCAGACCAGTGAATCTTAGGAAATGAGCAAATCACAAACTAAAAGGTAAAAGAAATGAAAAAAATGTCACTTATTCTATTTGCCATGATGCAGGTAGGGGCAGAGGGCAAAACAACAATTTTCTCCTTTTAAATTCCAGCTTCTGTTGCCGCTTTGAATATAAATATTGTTGTTGAAAAAGGCTTCGTCCTTCTTCTCTGTAGGCTGTTCAGTGAGGCAGGAGCTTCGAAGAGCAGTCGCATCACCTGTGTGAAGGAGGGGCTGGCTGAAATGCAGTGTCCTCCCCTCCGTGCTCAGAACATCCCATTCACTAGGTCAAGTCAGGACCCAGAGTCTGTGTTTGAGTGAGTGCCCCTACTCAGTGATTCCGATGTAGGTTGTCTGGGGACCACCACTCCAGAAACCCTAGCCTAAGTTTCAGTAGAATTTTATTTCCAAAAGTGGGTGCTATAATTTGGAACCCTTTGAGAAGAAATTAGAGGAAATAAGGTAGCACCCTCTTGTCTTCCGAGATGGTTCAGAGGGCTCCAGCATTAGTTTATTTCATGCCAGGTGCCACTGTTTTGTTTTAATTTGTCACACAGTTACTGCTTTTTATGTAAACTCCATGTTGAGGTATGGATGGGACAGTCTACAGAGCTTTGGAGAAAAGCAGGGACACAATAGACCATGATGGAGGAATGTTTGGGCTGAAGTCCCACTGTGTGTCAGCACAGCCATCTTCTTGTTGCAACCTAGATATGACCCACATTTTCTTCTGTCTGCAACAGAGAGCTGTATTGGACTTTGAGTTCCATGAGGTGGAGTCAGCTGCACCCTTCCCTGAAGTCTGGGTTCTGTGAAGTCAGTGTTCAAGTTCACTTAATCTACATCGCCACCTACTGTCCACCCTCATCCCTCACTAAGAAACTTGCCTGGGGGTTGGGTGGGGATGAGGCTACACTGGGAATGCAAAGAGAGACTGTGTGTGCACCTCTCGGGACCCTTACGTACGATGCTCCATTTACGATGGTTTATTCAGAATTACAGCATTTCTATCCTTATTCCTAAGGTCTCTATTTCAATTCAGAAGCAAATTATCTTTGGGTCAGAAATAGTCAAGTTCTGAATAAGATGAAAACAAACCTCTCTTCACCTCACGTCTGAGGCCCTCTTTGTTGGCTTTAAAATTTTTATTGATTTTGGGATCTAATGTTAGTTTTAGCTGCGAATAGTGGCCACTTCAGGTCTTTTCAGTGTTCCTGGCAGTTGTCAAGCTAATTTATGGAAGGAAAGCTGAAAACACTTGGCCCCAGTCCTCGGTTTTTTGTCCTTTGTGTTTTGGCGTCTTTTCCTTCCTGGAGGTGTTTCCTACTTAGGTTGAACAGGAACTTTTGCCATTTCACACCCTCCTCTGATTCTGTTTAAAAGAGCATGTGTCCTTTGAGAAATCCCTACTGGTGGTTATAAGCCCCTAGCGATTGTCCTGCGGCATCTCTAGGCCTGGAGGTAGAAGCCATTCTATGTATTTCTGTTTTTTTTCCTCTGTTCCATTCCATGTGTTTGTTCT
Source organism: Carollia perspicillata (assembly GCA_004027735.1). Lineage (NCBI taxonomy): Eukaryota > Metazoa > Chordata > Mammalia > Chiroptera > Phyllostomidae > Carollia > Carollia perspicillata. The sequence continues at coordinate 21,146 of PVKM010019806.1, read as the reverse complement.
TAACTTAATCTTGTATGGAAATACACCAGTTATGTGAGCTTCTGCCTTTAGTGAAGACCTACTTTTACATGTTGTTGTGGCACAGGGTAGTATTACAGGAAACAGATATTTGCATAGATGTAAATTCTTGCTTTTATAGCTTTTAGACGTAGGTTAGAAAGCATCGTAAGTTGATTTCTCAGAACTTAAAACCGAGTATCTATATTACAAGCCCAGGGGAGGCTAAATAGAGTTTTTGCTGAGCGATATGAGATATAGAATGATTTTAGGTATAAGTTAGATGTTAGCGATATTGACCAGATATTTGATATTAGATGTAGAAAGAGTACCAAGGAGAATAAAACAGGAGGAAGATAATCCCTCCTATTGCCTCCCTTCCCCCACTTTACCTCTACTATGTAGGGTATATAATGGAGGTTTTATAACCAAGAGTGAAGTCGTTACCTCCCTTAACTTTGTTCTTCTAACAAATTTTCTTCCATTAAAAAAATTAAAAAGTTATGAAAGTGCTTTTATATTTTAGCAGTTCTTCACAAGGGCTATCTTAAACCATACTGTGCTTTTATTTCATGATAAGATTAATTCTTAAAAAATTTATGGGCTAACGACCTCACTTAACAATATTACTTCATTCTTGCAACATGAATTCTCATCAACTTCTTTATTGCCTAGGAGAATGTGGGCACATTGATATTCCTGATAACTGTATTTATAACATGGAATTGAAACCTTACATGTTAAATTGTAATATTAATAATAGCTACCATTTATTGAGCACTCACTCTCTGCCAGGCCTTTGGCGAACACTGTTGCATTCATTCAACTTTGTTTAAATTTTCAAAATAACTCCTAAGGGGTCAGTACTGTTCCTTCTACTTTACAGATGAGGAAACTGAGACACATAGAGATTGATGTGACCTTAAGCACACATTTAGTAAATGGCGGAAAATGAACTTGAATCGACAGTCAGCCACCGTCCAAAGTTCATATTCTTAAACACATGGCTCACCTTCATTCAGGGCTGAGTCTCTCTCTAACTCTGAAGCTTCTCTCTGCTCATTTTTAGAGTTTTGTTGTTGTTGATTCTTTCTTCCTTAGGAGTTTCTGAAGGTAAATGCTTTGTTTCAAGATTTCGGTCTTGGTTTATAGCCTTTTATTCTTTGTTTAGGAAGGAGAGATGAACAGTACCTGCTAGTGGGTATGGTGAGTCCTCGTGGAGAAAAGGGGGTTGCTTCCCTGCTCAGTAACCCCCTTCAAGTTTCTACTTACGGGTTCCAGTTGCACTGGTCAGCGATCAGCATCGCCTGCCCCTGCAGGAAGGAGAATGCCTGCTCCTCCGTGCATTGCTGTGTGGCCCCTCCTGTGCCATCACAGCTTCCTCCAGGAAGACATAGCTCTCTGGGGTGAGGGGTCGCTCCCACTCCCTCAGGGCAGCCTTGTGGCTGTGCTTCTTGCAGTGGCAGGCCTGGAGATCATGGAGCTGTGCTCTCTGAAAATTGAATTGACCCGTGCATTGCTCTTTTCTTTCTGAACAAGAGTTATCACAGTTCTCAGACCTCTAGACCAACACATGGGATAGAGAAGCTGTGTTTCTTAAAAAACGCTCCCCAACCCATTTGTTCCAGGGCTTGACTCATCATGAAAAACACCTGCAGCAGTTTTTTGAGGGTGCAAGGAGATCCTCAGGATTTAGGAATGTTCCTTTTTCATAAGTGCCGCCAGGAGGATTTGTGTTGATGAAATTTCCTTAGTTTTTACAGGAGGGGAGTAAAGGAAAGGTTTGGCTCTCTGGGCTGGAAGATTGAAGTTTAAATCCTTTTTGCTTTATTTGAATTCTGGGACATAGCTCAATTCTGGGGACAGCTCCTGTAAGTGGGCACTTCCACCTAACGTGCTGTTCAACTGAGATGCTGGCCATGAGTCGTCCATGGGCAGGTGGCCAGATCCTTCCCAGGAAAGGCTTCAGGGAACCAGGTGCTGGAGGGGGAGGGTGAGAAAGCTGTATTCCAAAGCCGAGAAGCTCACAGGCATCCTGTGCTCTGTGCCCTTCAGCAGGTTCGTTCATCGAACAGCTATCCGATGAGCACTGTGTATGTGTCAGGGAGGCTAGTGAGTGCTAGAGATTCGGTGGTGAGTAGGCGTGCTCTCTTCCTTCATGAAGCTTACTAGTTAGCACAAGAGACAGACACAAAAAAGTTAACCTACTAGTGCAAAGTGAAAAACGTAACTTTCATAAGTTTGTAAGTTCTGCCATGAAGGGAAACTTCAATGTGCAAAGGAGACCAGAAGACCTGTTTTAATTTGGGGTGGCTGTGGAGTGTCAAGGACGGTTTCCCCAAGCAGGTGACCTTTGCGCTGAACTTGAATGACGAACTTGAATGACGGGTAGGAGTTAGCTAGGCTCAGAGAGAGGGTGTGCAAAGGAGCTTTAAAGAATTTAAAGTGAATGTAGCTGACGCAAAGAGAGGGATGAGCAGAGCGGCAGCAGATGAGGCTGGAGAGGTGGGTCAGATGATGAGGTCATAGTCAGCCATCGTAAGAATTTTGCACTTTATCTTAAAAGCAGCTGAGCTTGTGCCCTTTCACATTGGTCAACCCAAGTCCTCAACCTTCCCATCTTTCCTGCTTCTCATCTGTCCATGCTCTCCACCTGAGCTTCTCACGGATCTGTATCTGCAGTGAAGGTGCTGACAAGCAGCGAGTACAGATGGACCACAAACCCACTCAGGGCTGGGCCTACAGACCAGTGCTGAAGTAAGAAAAGGGATGTAGGAGAAACATGTGTTCTCTCCAGGCTGGGCACATTGCTTCACCACCCACTTTCAGGCTCGCTGACCTCCCTGCCCACCTTTCTCTTCCTCCCTGCACCCTGTCCAAGGCATGCTGACCAGCCTTGTCACTCTGGCCATTGACTTGCTGAAGCAAGTGGGGTCCAGGGCCTTAGGATGTGGGAGGGTTCTGCAAGAAGGAAGAGAGATGACCATGCCTGCTTGCATAGATACTACTCAGCCAGCCCCTGCTTCTCTCTGAGATGTGCAAATTGTCTCTAAGTGTTTTTACGCATCAGTGCTCTAATAAGGAAAACTTGTATAAAGACTAATTGTTTTCATGCTTCCTTTATAGAACATGAACACATTTGAGTTTTTCTTACTTATTCTGGAGCATTAATGCAAGGCCCAGGAATATCAGCTTTACAGATTTGTTTTTTTTTTATTCTCAGAATAGGTTTAAAACAGAGAGCAAAATGCCTACCTACATGTCTTCTTTGGTGACAGTTGTTTTCAAAATATCTGTCCTTCTTCTAAGGGAACCGTCTAATAGAAGTTAGTAGGAATGGACAGTAAGGGATTATAATGCAGATGGTTTTATGATCAGTACTGTCATAGCCATTGTCAAAGAGGCATTTATTAAATGCCAAATCCCGTTCGGCATTCTTGCAAGTTGTGTTATATAATGAGAATTACAAAGTCATAGTCTTTCTCCTGCAGAATGTCAGTCTATGGGGTAGCCTTGATTTACATACATTTGAAAGGGCATGAAAGTAGCAAGAACCAAAACAAAAGATTGTAAGGGATTGGATCAATATGTAAGTGGACTTAAGGTATTTCTATCACTTACAAATTAATGGTCAGAACAAACCTGGGACCCTGTTGTATTAGTCAGGATACCTTAGGTTGTGCTGCGGAAGCAAACTCCACACCTTAGTTGTTTAACACAGTGGAGTTTTTCTCACTCATACTTTATATCCATCACAGAATGGCAGGTGGCCCCGTGTCATAATTATTCAGGGACCTAAGCGGATGGACCCTTATCACATGGGATGTTGCTGGTAACCCTAGAAGAAAGAAGGAAATTAGGTGAACCATGTCTGGTCTTGCAATACTTCTGCCCAGAAATGATGCTTTACTTCCTTCTACATTCCGTCAGCCCAGGCTAGCCACACGGGGAAACATAACTCAAAGGGAACCAGCAAGTGCAGTCCTACTGTGTGCCCCGAAGGAGGAAAACCAGATTATTGGTGAAACAGCAAGCCACTCCTAATCAAACTTAATAATAATTATTCTAGCCACAGCAATTGGTCCATCTACCAGTCAGATGATGACACGACCACTTACCAGCAATGGAGCACTTACTGTGTACCGAATGATTTGCTAAGCAATTGACATATAGTATTACATTTACTTCTTTGCCAATCTATGAGGTGAGTACTACTATTATCTCTTTTTTCCAAAGATGAAATTAAAACTGGGAGTCCTTAGTTTCCAGCCTAAGGTCACACAGCTTAGTATTGAGGAGAGTTACGGTTCAAACCTACTTTCTTCTAATTTAAGCATTTGAGCACTTCTCCAAGATTTCTGCCATGTAATTGAAGTCCATTGACTTATTTTGCATAGAGCTCAGAGGAGCAGACTAGACAACTTCTGACCTGGTCACTTAGAATTGTGGAGAAGTGTCTCTACTGGGCTGAGAAGTCATCTCTGGCTTTGTTGGTTTTTAGAACCAGGTGGCTTATTTTTCTTTATGTACACGATTCTCCACATGTTTTCTGCTTAGCCTGTTTTAATTGTTGGTCAGACAATTTTTTCCTTCACGTGAGTTCCTGGAGCTCCTTGAGAATTGACTTCTCAGGCTCTTTCACATCTCTGTGTCGCCGACTTAGATTACTGGGGCTTAGAATCTCTTATGATCATGCCCAGTAAAGTGCTAGGAAAGGCTTCTAGTTGAGGAATTTTAAAAGAAAATGTAGACTTTTTTTAAAAAATTCACTTATAATTATGTTTTCTAAAGTTACTTTTCCTTTTGCTTTCTCCCATTTGTTTTCTCTCTTTGGTTTTAGAACATTTTATTAGTTCATAATTTTTTCCCAATATATCTCTAGCCTAGGCAAATGCCTGGCATGTCTTACTTGTTCACATTTGTCTATAAAATGGTGGACTAAATCAATGAAGTATTTGGTTTGATGTTTGGAGTTCAAATTCTTCAACTCTGCTGCTCTGATTATCTCCTTCATCAGTGTTTTGGCAAATAATTCTGTAGTGGCCACTCTGCCTTTTACTGGCTACGTGATTTCAATGAGTTTTGTAATGGTGTCTCACCTATAAAATGGGGAGAATGACAGATTCTACCTCTTAGGTTTGTAGTGAATATTAAATCACTTCATGCTGCAAAGTGCTTAGAATGTTGCCTAACATGGAAAAATATCTTTATCCTTTGTCCTGGAGATAAACATTTTTCTTCAGATTTCACTTTTCAGGTTCTTTCTTGCATTGAATTATACCTAAAATTTCATATGCTTCCTATGGGAATTCATTCTGGGGAGCTTAGTTGCATTATTACCATAGAGTGAGTGAGTTATTTGTTTAATTCTGATCATTTATAATCTGTTCAGGTTGTTGTCCTGATGAGTGACATTTTGGTAAGACAGCCATTCTTTCTGGCTTAAATATTTGTTATTGAAATACAATGGGGCATGATTATTTTGGCTCTATGCATAGCAACATATTAATTCATGATTTATTCCTTTACTTATTCAAAAATATTTATTGAGAAACAGAAATATAATTATACAGACTCTTAGCTCTAGAAAGAATACAAATAATTTTAAAATCTTTTAGCCCAAGTCTATCCTTATTTCTACACCTTTCAAACTAAGCATATCAAAGATCAGTGGTAGAACTGGCTTCCTTGATGTTCAAGTTGACTCAGTGAGAGCCACAACTGATAGAAGATCTCATTTATTTTCTACTTCATCTTGGTCCATTCACCTCAGTACAGAAGGTGCACACTCCTGTGAAATTAGGAGCTGGTGTTCTTATAGTTCTTTTTTTAGTGCTAATTCAAACATTTTGGATCAAATATGGAGAGCACTAATTCATATACAGTCTGAAGAACCCAGCTTTTAAGTCTGTTATGGCTGATGTCAAGTAAGTGTTGATATAAGGAGAGCCTAGTTCCGTGTTCTGTTCTACAGCCTGGCAAGGCTCATGTTAGGAAGCTTGAATGGTGTTCCAGAGAAGAGGCCAGAAGATCCAGTTTCCTGCAGCAGTCATGCACATGACCACAGACTGGGGGGATTACATCAACCCATGTGTTCCTCCATGGTCCTGGGAATCGGAAGTCTGAAGTCACGGTGCTGACCAAGTCATGCTTCTGCCAGAGGCTCTATAGGGAGATTCCCTTCATTGTCTCTTCCAGTTTCTGGTGGCTGCCAGCTCTCTTGGCCTGTAGCTACATCGTTCCAGTCTCTGCCTCAGTCTTCACAAGGCTTTCTTCTCTCTTTGGGGTTACTCTTCTTTGTGTCTAACTTCTAAGGACACATGTAATTGTATTTTGTTCTGTCCTGGACAATCCCAGGTAAATTTCTCCTCTCAAGATGCTTCACTTAGGGAAGTCTTTTGTCGTATTCACAGGTTGTAGGGGTTAGGATGTTGGCTTATATTTGGGCGTGGGGGGAGGTTGTCATTTAACCCATCACATCTGGATTCAAGTCATTGTTCTTTGTCTAACTACCCAGGATCGGGCAAGGTCATCCCATCTCCCTGAAATTTAGGTTTCTCATCTGCAAAATGAAAATAATAACGCCCAATTTACAGAATTGTAATGGGAAATAAAAGAGCTAAAATATACATGAAGTTACTGAACTAAGTTCTTAACATAATTATTTGCTGTAATTCCAGGCATTTAGAGGGTAGAACAGATTTTAAACTAACTTACTTTAAAGAAGAACGTTAAATCCGACCTATATTTCGTCAAGAGTTTGTTAAAGTTTTATGATTTGGTTGAAACAATGTTATTGAGCAACCACGAAATGATTTTATATTTAGTTCACCATTATAAAGCAGCCACAAAATGGTTTTATAGTCAGATAACAATTATATGTTGGCCGTGCCTCATTTAATAATAATTTCTTTCTGTCTTATTTCTGCTGCTTCCTACCCATTAGCATCTTTTGTAACATATTACTATGTGATGTCAAATTCTTTAAATAATAATGAGTGATAGTTGGTGTAAGAAATCAGTGACGTTTTGGTGGCACAGTCTTGCAAAAAAAAATCTGCTGACACATCTTCTTTGGCTAAATGAAAACAAATAGTCAGTATAGAATTTATCATCTACATTTTACAGGACTCTTGTTTGAGTTATGTACTTAAAGATTCATATTCCAGGCTCTTTCTTAATTGAATTGCAATGTTTATATCCAGAAGTAGTAACACTAATAAAAATATTACTACCAATGCAATGCCCATATTTTGTGGTAAAACATGGTGTTGATTTTATTGAGTTGTTTGTGATTTGGAAAAACTCTGTCTTCCTGAATTAGGAGACAATTGAAGAAATGTTGCCACATTCACAGATAATAACTAACATTGAATTTTCAAAATTTAACCATTTAATAATGTGTTCCTCTAGAAATACTTATTTTTAGTAATGTTAATTTGCTGTGGTCACATCTTTTCTATATCTTCTTGTTTTATTCTTTTTTAAACTAATATACTTCTGCCCCCACTGGCTTCTGCTTCTTCTTCCTATGGAAAGAACATTGACCTTGAATGTGCACTGTATTCCACTCAGTGAAATACAATGTACGAAAGTTGCTGTGTGTGTGACAGAATAGGCAGTGAGCACAGCAATGGCTGTGTTGCTGTCCAGATATCTTCCAGCTCTAGCATTCCACGGACTTAGACACTTCCAAATAGTAGCTCCTAAATCTAAGACCACACACACTATAGCTGAACTGAATCACTACCCTACATCCCTGCTTCTTTAAACTAGAAAAAATTATTATTTCATATCCTTGTTTACTAGGTTATAATGGGGTAGTTAAAAGAAAGACAATAAAGATGCTAAGCCTAGGCTTTCCAGGAGAGTATGAGCATTTGTGTGTGTGTGTATGTGCCCTGAGATCATTGTTTTTACTCGACTAACCCTTTAGGTCTTCAGGGTTTCCAGGTAAGTCTGTTTCTTTAAGACGGGACTACCTTCATCTGTACAGTCATTTTACATCTTCCAGGGAACGATGACGAGAACGTCTGCTTCAGCAACTCATAAGCACCCAATATGCTCACCTTTCCTAGTACTTTATAGCCCTCTTCCAAGTCACAGCCAAAATGGAAGAAAAAACAGCTAATACGATTTTAGACAACAAATTGTGTCTTCTCTCTGAATGTTTTTCATATTCGAAATGGCTGGGGAATTATCTTGCCTCTCCTCACTGTCATTTAGAAAGAGAGGAATTGGATAAGGGTCATTTCCTCCACCTCCTGGGATTTCAAAAGCTCTGTTTTCTTTTATACCTGATCAGGTCTGCCAGTTGCAAAGCTATACATTGTAGTGGAGAAGTGCATACGGTTAATTATGACAGTTACAATCAGTTCTTTACAGTCTTTGCTGCTGTTATGGGATTTAAATACCATAATGTATGTCAAAAGGACAAAATAATGTCTCTGTGTTTTCTGCTTACAGATGCTTTTACGACTGGGTTTTGCTCATAAACAGGTGGTTATAAGTAACACTCCTTTCATGGCTTCGTTTATCTTCCCTGTCTCCTCACTTGGGTTCCCTGATGTATCCTTACACACAGGTATTGAGATTCCCAACAACTCTGAGGGAATCTCAGGTACTGGACAGAGTCCCTTGATCATGTTAGAATGAAATGAAACTGTCTATGGTCAGTGGAAGTAGATAAAAAGAATGTAGTTAATTTTCCAAGTCTCTCAGACCTCTGTGGTCTGCCTTCCCCCTCCCTCCTTCACTTTCAGCTATTTTCTATCCTTGTTTAATACCTAGTTATTCAACTTTACCTCAATGGAATATGATGCCCTGTTTCTTCTCACCTGTTTGATCTCAAGTTCATAGCATGTTGGGAAGACTGTTGCATGTGGCCATGAGTTTATGTGCTGTTGACATATGGTTGCTTCCTTTCTGATGTAAGTTGAATTCATACAGTGCCTACATCGCTGCCTCATCATTGTTGAGGGTGGCTGAAAAATAGGTAAGATGATCTTTTTCTTTCAGCCCACCTTCTCTCTCTGAAGCTCTCACCTCTACCTGAAAGGTAGGTATGAAGAGGTTCATGGAAAATTAAACTATGTATGAAAGATTTCCCCCTTGTGTGCATCTCACTTAAACAACACGTTTCCAGTTAATGACCATCTGGTAAAGCTGACAGCCTTTAGTCCTCCTAATTTTTATGTGTCTGAAAAAATGTACCCAACCTGCCATGGCTTATGACTGAATTATAAAGCATGAAGCATAATAAAGTCATTAACTTCCAACATATCCAGTTTGACTTGAACTGCATCTGGCCCAGAATCTGATGGCCTGTCCCCAGCATGTAAGCAAGAGCAGGACTGTGTACTGATCAGAAAGCACTGAGGCATTTCTCAGAGAACCATTAGCTTGTGTGGCTGTCGGGACCCACATGTCAGTGGGTCTGGGAGAAGAGGAATGTCTAAGGAGGTCAAGAGCATGGAGGAGCAGCTATGAAGTTCACTAGGCAAACCCCTTTCTTCCCAGGAAAAGAGAAAAGCATGATACTCTGCACTTGGGGACTGCACCTCTATTCTGAAAAATCATGATTTGCTTTGCATCAGGGAACTTTTTTGGAGAAAAGCATATGCTTTACAATTCTCCCTTTGTTCCCCACTATCAGAAATAATCATATTCAGCAAATGTCAGTAGAATTTGGCTTGAGCGAAGCTACATTTTTAGAGAACCAGGTGTCAGCGCTGTTAGATTTCTGTGAACAGGCACATTTATACACACTTTTTCAAGGAAAGAAAGGTCACTCAGCACCCTCCTTGTAAAACTGGCAAAGGATTTAGGAAAGAACTATGGTAGGCTTTCATTTCACATTGGGAAGGAAAGCTGGCTTGCAGGATATTTGGGGTATTGCAATGAGTAAGGGATATCAATAAAGTTCCACTCCAGTCTCTCTGGCTAAGAACTTCTCTGTCTAGCATTCAAGAAGGGAAGGCATCTAAAGGGTTACCCAGTGCTCAGCCCTCCTGTAATATGAAGGTGTCATCCTGAATGCAGAGGGGGAAATGTGAGCATTGGTGCGTATTATAGGTTTGCTATCCTCTATACTCCCATTCCTTCTTGCCCCCGGATTCCTGTCTATTTAGTAAACAGACTTCAGATGGGAGGGTGTTCGGGGATCTTCTGTCTAGAGATAAGGTTAATGTTGGGTGTTCCATGTTATGGCATGCATGGATGGATAAAAGTGTCACACACACACACAAAGCCTTTTTTGCAAAGTAGATTATCCAGATCTCTGAAGACCTTGAAAAGAAAGGAAAGCACGTCCCCTGGTGGTCAATATGTAGAATGCATCTATTGAGCCACTGAGATGTATTATAGGCCATGTGATCAAGTATGGACAGAAATGCCAACATTAGTACAGTGAATTTCAGAATAATTTTTTACTCCGGGTTATAAGTGAGGTTATTCATGGATATGTCATCCCCAAGCATTTTTTTAAAAAAGGAAGTGGAAGAGTCTGTAAGGTATTAGGAGATATCTTCTGAAATTGTTTAACCCATTTATGAAACTCCTGCTATGGACCAGTGGCGCACAAACAAGATGCTCCCAGTTACTTTGTGGCTGAGTTCATGTTAAAACCAAGAACCCAGATATTGAGAATAATTACTTATAGAGAGTGAGTAAAATGTGTTCCAGTTGCCAAAGGCAGGGAGAGAAGGGAGACCTCCTCCTTGCTGAATTGAGTAGGCAGGTGGGGTCCTAGGATGTGGAGAAGTTAAGCCACACCTTGAAGAGTGGATAAAATCAGAATAAGTGAGGGAAATGGAGGCGGATATTCTCATTATAGGGGCCAAGGGAGCAGGAATAGGTTTCTTTTTGAAGGAAGAGTGGAGAAGTAATGGTAAATAATGACATAAAGAGAAAACTTGTCAAATGAATGAGAAATGAAGCATGAAAACACTTGAAGTGGTTTAATATAAATTGAAGCAAAGGCATTTTCACTAGCCATCATGGAACTAGAGATGGTGTTTTTGTGGCATTTGAATTTAATGGGGTGGGTCTAGGTTCAAATCCCCGGTCTGACAGTTATGGGAGTCCCTGGACGACCTACTTAGCCTCTCTGTTCCCATTTTGCCCCATCCATTAAACTGGAACTAGAACAGAATTTATGTTTATACTCAGAGATACACAAACATTGTCTAGATCCAAGACGTACAAGTTGAAGACAAAGAAAGTCTGAGTTGTCCCAAAGCTCCCTCTCACTCTGGTGGTTGGTTTCCAGCTGCTTGGTCCCCGAAGGGCCTGTTGGCAGAGACATCACGGAGATTTATGGTTCAGATGAGTCACTGGACCAGGTGGCACCAGGGTTCTCCAACCTGTATTTGGTGATTCTAAAAAGTCCATGAGGACCCACAGAAACCCGACTGAGATGTGCAGGTAGTGATGATACCAGTTTACGTTTCATGTTAAAAAGATGTTTAAATTTGGCTCAAAACATTCTGTTCTATGTAAAAAAAATCACTTTAATTAATGCATCCTGTAGATGAAACAACTGTCACAAGCTGTTCCTCTGCATCTCGTCAAGGAAAGGAGTGGAACTGGAGGGGAAGGGCATGTGGGTGGAGACTGATGGAGGGTCTGGAGCCAACATGTCAGCTCCTCAAACTTGTTGAGCAAAGACCCTTCCAGAGTGTGAAAGGGGGTGGAGGATTCAGGAAATAAGAGACTGTAAGTGAAATTCACCCATTCTAATAACTTGAAAAGTGAAGGGTAGGGAAGAAATGTTGACAGCAGAGATGTAGGGGAGAACAGACACAATAATGCCCTGTTCTGTAGCACCCCACTTTTCTACGGACCACACGTGGAGGAGGGAGGGAGAACTTGGAAGTCATGGAGGCTTAAAAGGCAAAATGCAATCACTTCCCTTTAATTAACTCAGACAATGCATGGCGTGTTATGTTAACATGCCTGTAGCTGAGACAGAGGCGGTGGGCCACTGCTGAGACCTTAGAGAGAAAGGGACTCCTGGCATGCTAGAGCAGGAAGGGCTTAGAAACCTTGTAGACTAATTTTACAGATGAGAGAACAAGCCTAGCCCAGTGACAGAACTCACCCAAGGTTATGGGGTCTCTCAGTGACGAAGTTACGATAAAATGTCAGGTCTTTACCAGTTTAGTATTCTCTCCAAGACAGTGTGTTGTGATGGAGTCTATAACGATTTTAGGTTAACCTCAGAGGGTTAAACTAACCATACAACATAAACACAGATTATGTTTTCATATATTCTTTTAACAAAAGGTTAAAAAAAGAAAGGTAAAAATTAGAAAGGTATCTACCTTTATTCAATCAAGGTTTGCTGTTAATGTTGCTATAGAATCCTATTATCAATACCACTGGCTGTTTCTATGCAGCTGTTTTAATTAAAATTATATACTTTAAAATAAACAGAGTGATGGAAATACCTGGGCTATCCTATAGGAGACCGAGCCCAGGAGCCATTAGAATTTCAGGCAGAGCAGATCTGTGTAATCGAGATCTTGTGTCTAAAACACTCCCACCACTTCATAATCTGCTCAATTGCAACTTGAAAATTTTCAGGGGTGAACACATCTTTTATGAAAAAGGAGGCTATGTATTAAAGTTATAAAGTCACATAAAATATTACAGTCAAGAATGAGAGGAAGTAAAGAAAACTAACATTCTTTTCCTGTCTTATTTTAAAGAAAAGAGTTTTTATGAACAATTTCCAGAAAAGTTAAGTGGTTGTAGATTTTATTTTGCTTTACATTTTGACCATTCTTCAAGGTTTTATATTTGGTTTATTTTTATTTGGTTTATTTTTGAGCTGAGACATAAGGAACTAGACAGATACCTTTGAAAAAAACCTTTTGTTTTTCTGATGATTGAGAAAAATTAGAAGTAGGAAATCCTTTAGAAATTGATGGAGATTGGGACAGCACAGTACATGGTACCCCCTTCTGAGTTCATTGAGATAAACCTAAGAGTCAGATGGCTATAGGTTAAAATATGTCTTCCATTCGGAGATACACTGGTAAACATTTAACATGTAGGGGGCTGATTTTTAGTGTGTACAGATTTCTGTGGTGTAAATGCTCTCATCTTGGTCAAACTCAAGCTACTAACGTGATGTCACTGAGTGAGGAGTGGAGCAGAGGTGCACACAGTCCGTTGGCTCTTGCAAGCAAGGCTAGACAGGCCGTGGTCACTGGTACTTGAGCTCATCACTCAGAGGCTGTGTTATGGGATGGGGCTTAGGTCCCAGAGCTAAGCAGTCTGATGAACACTGCGCATCAGAAACTTAAACAACAGCTCCTCCTTGGTGGCACACACTTATGAAACTTTCAAGAAGGAGCACAGCAGGAAGGGTGCTTGCCGCAGGCCAGGCGGCATCAGCAGTAGTCAGTCTTCTCCTAGGCTCTACCAGTCAATGGTCTGAACCAGGTTGGGGACGGAGGCCGGGAGTGTTACTTGTGTGCAAGGTCTCTCCAAATGGAAGGAGATGTTAAAATGGGGAAGAAACCTTGTCCCTCAGCAGAAACAGAATTCAGAGTGATTCTTAGAACACCATGTCGGGAGCAGCATTGGTGCGGTTGGACGCAGCACTTTATTTTAAATCTTGGTTATGTTGGTGTATAGATTTTCATAGCAAAATCATCTTTGAGGCTGGAAAGTGGCGAGAATTTTGGTTATTTGAAAAAAGTAATAGGAATTTTAGGGTGGCATTTAAAATTAGTTACAGTGATATACCATAATGCCTTTCTTTATTCTGTCGGAAGATACAGAAGAATAGATTCTTGCTTAGTACCTTGAAATTAAATTATTTTTCCAGCTGATAGGAACTTTCCTTAAATAACTTCATTGCCTTGGAGCAGACAAGGGACTATTTTTGTGAATCTTTGGAAAGGTATCGGGCCCAAAAAGCAGAGTGCTTGATCTTCATTCTAGTTGATGTTCGAGAGTCCCTGCACCCAGATGTGCACTCTTTGCTCGCATGTCTGTCATTGTCAACGTGCCGGTACTCTGAGAAAGTAAGCCTGGATTGACTGCATGAGTCAATTTCTTCCTGGTGGAGAGTAGTTTATTATCCTTGTTGCTGCTGTATTGCTATTTAACATGTGACAGTTTTATAATTAACAATGGTTATAAATTAGCTTACTATTATACCATCTTAGGCCTAAATGGCCTTATTGATAGCTTATTTTTAAGTGTAAAAATTCTGGTTATAAGTCAAGTGTCAGAAAGCACTTTTTGTTGTTACCATCAGGCTGGAGAGGAAATCAAGGAACCCATCTTCTGATTCTGTTGCCTGTGACATCATTTATGTGCCTGCCTTTGCTTCCCTTTGTCAGAATGTTTGGCCAGTTGTGGGGATTAAGACCAGAGGTTCGGAAGTCTGGTGGAAGTGATTTTAGTGCTGGGTCTGCCATTTAACAGACAAGTTAGCTAATTCATTCAAACCATGAACTTTCTGGGGTATAAAATAGTAACGATAACGTCCTCCTCAGAGGGCTGTAGTGAAGATTAAATGTGATTGTGTACATAAGACATTTTGTACAGGGCCACATGTATGATAATTGATCAACATAGATGGACAGTTGTAACATTCATTATTTTTTAAATTTTATAATGTAAAATGTGTGTAAATTTACAGTTAATGCACAGATACCATTAGTGCATGTTTGAAGACCAGCTCTCTAGAATTTTGGCAATACTATGCTTCCCAGGGAAACTCCTGTTAATGAAACAAGCAATTATCTTTCCAGCCCATGACTTCTCAGGTTGACATCTATTTCTTTGCTTTGCTGCTACCCTGACTTCTTGTCTTCTTAGTCCCCAAGGTCCTCATTTATTCCCTGTTCTTCCCCATGTAAAAGTTCAAACTAGGAAAATGATGTCATAGACTCTTCCACAATAAAGAGTGCATTGTTAGTATTCCTAAGGCATTGCAGCAGAGAGAGAGCCTCGGAGTATGACTTCCGTATTCAAGCCATGGGTGGGAGAGGTATTTGTTTGACAGTAAATTCCCTTTGATGCCACCGAAATTGCAGTTGAATTTGTAACTGCCTACTCTGCTGTCTGTATGGCAGCCTTTAATTATACCTGTTGGAATAATTCACTTAGCCAAGGTCAAGCATCCTCTGATGGCATGTTGTGTTGCTATTTCCTACTTGTCATATATCCTTGGCAGCTGTCATCAGCCAAATTGGGTCTTTCTAATTTTTAGTGGTGCTGATCCTGTCCTGAGTTTCCGTAACACATGCCTCAGGCTTGTCAAACATGCTTTGCTTCAGCTAAGCTAGTCATCACTTTGTGGACCTTACCTTGCTATGCTAGTCACCACATTCTACAATAGGTAGTCTCTACACTTGATTTCAGCTCCTTCTCCTGGTTTGACTTTTTCTTCATGTCACAAAACTCTATGCAGAATATGAATTAACCAGCAAAAACATCTACTAACTTCCTCCCCAGCATGGGCTGTATTTCAGTGAGAGGTGAATTCAGTTCAATTCAATCTAACAGTTGTATTTGGAATGTTCACAGTGAATAAATTCAATTATTATTAATTGAGTACCTACAGAGGTATATTCTTGCAGTTTTTTGCTTGCATGTTTGATTTTTCTATATTAGCTCATTTAATCCTCTTAACAATTCTGTGAGATACCCAATCTTATTGATTTTTTTCAGGTGAGGCTGAGATTCATAGAGGTTAGATATTTTGTTCAAGGTCCATAATTAGTAAGCTAGCAATAAAACTAAAATTTTTCTGGCTTCAAAGTCTCAGCTTCCCCCCACAACTTCCAAATACAGTTTTTACTAAGCACTATGTCAGATAGAATGAAAAATGCAAAAGAAATACATGACTACAGTCCTTTGTCATCACAAGGTTTATAGTTTCTCAGGGTAAAGTGATCTTTATGTTTTCCTACCAGATAATTCAATGTTTAGTAGAGACACATGCTTTTTATATTATTACTCTGATAAAGATAAGTAAGACAAACAAGACAAAAACCTACCTACTGGAAGTCACCTTTCAAAGGTTTTTTAGTCTCTGCTGATAAAAGTGCAATGACTTATAGGAAGGCAACTGAACATACTCCAGCTTTACTGTTAGAATAAAAACTAGAATCCCAATATCTGTTATGTGTCATTCCTGTGCATTCTTGAAAGATATGTCTGTGAAGTACCTTTTCATATAGGTTTCATCCAAGAAGCTGACATTTGAGATCATGAAAAGGAACAGTTTTCACACAGGACAAAAATAAAGCTTGTTTTCTATCAAGTTCTGAGATCCCATAGGCAATGAATGTTGCTGTCAAAAGTAATTTGAATGAAGTGTGTCAGGTACTATTTTTCAAATTAAGCAACAACATAGGATTTAGTTTGGGGTATCGCTCCCCTAGAGTGTTGTTTGCTACTGTGGATCTTCCTAGGATACACAGATGTCTCTTACAGCCCTTTCAAGGAGAGCTTGCTATTGAAATGCCATGGCCTTTATTGCCACAATATTTTATCTATAATATTTCTATGGAATATGCTCTATAGATTGTCCTATAAAAAGGGAAGCATCAGAGACTGTGTTTCTAGTCATGATTCAACCACGGAGCAACTATATGACCTTGGTCGAGCCTTTGAACAATCTCTCCAAGTCTTAATGTTTTACTGGTATCATGGGAGGTGAGAGTATTTGAACCCTTACGTCTCCCCCTAGTCCCACCCATGTTGCTTTGCACAACCCTAATCCATGGCTTATGACCGCTGCATAAAACATTTTAATCACATTGTACGTACACACATTCCTGAGGTTTTTCACATTTGCAAAGTAAATTTTCCTTATGGAAAGTTGGACTTAATTTTAGTTCAGCATGTTTTCCTTATGCTGATGCATGAAAGCATATACATAGATGTTCTTTACAACATCAACCTTAATCATTTGGAGGATCTATCCAAAATATGACTCCCTAAAAATCCACAACTGTTTATGAAGTAACTGTAAGAAACTATCCATCAATTTAAATCCTTCTAGAATTTCTAGTGAATTTATAATATATATTTTGAGTACTTGGGAATTTGAAACATTCATTATTTTATAAACCCTTTATTAGTCGACAGCAAGGTAAGATTATTGGTGCCTCCTTACCCCTTGTATCTCTTTAGCCGTCTTGAAAGCTATCGTCCCATGTTTTTCCAGAGGGTGAAGTTCAGAGTAGTACAAGAACGCAAATGTATCTGTAGATTTTTAAGGCCTTCCAATATTTATTCTACCCTGTAGAGTGTTCGTGGATAAATAATATTACCTACAAAGGTGACATTCAACTCTTGCTGTGCTATAAATATTTCTTTTTCAGGCCCATGGGCACATGTGTTGTGAAAAAACATGTTTCCATGTTATACATTGACTTCAAAACTGCTTAGGCAAGCCTCATGTTTCTATAGCAGAATTACAATAAAATGAATAAATTTTTTTCAAAGGAATAGGTTAGGAATATTTACTGTCTTTGCCAAGCTTTTTTTCACATTTTAGATTTCTGAATATGTATATTCCTCCTCTTTTCTAACATTTACATTATAAGATAAATATGTAGGATAAGCAAAAAATAAAAATAAAAATCTGCATAAAACAGTGCTGAATGAAATTATTCTGGTAGTTTTAGAGCTGAAACTCACAGTCCATTAGAAGTATGGAAACTTTAGGGTCTGGAATGAGGCCTTACAAAGACTGGAATTTTAAGAAATTTGACTTGTTCATATTTAAATTACTTTAAGGAATTCCAGACTGTCTGCAATTAGCATTGTACAAGATAATTAAAAACTTATTTGAGTTTGTGTCTCTCTGTGTATAGTTCACATCCACAAACAAACACCTATTGTATGCAGAACATCATTAGAGCTGTGGATGTGTACTGAAACAATTCAGCAGGTGAGGGGAGAGGGAATAATAATAATTTCAATTATTGGGGAAAAGCAGTCAGATATGAATGGGGAGGCACTATTCCCAGCAGAGAGGATACCTTAGGTCCCACAAACAGGAAAGGGAATGATTCACAAATAGGAAAAGTGGTGTATACTGAGACACGAGAAGCATTAGAGAGGGCTGGGGGAAGAAGACAGAAACATGCCAGGGGAGAAGGGGAAAATGTAGTGGAGGTTATTGAGTATCCAAAGAGATTGAAATTCTTAGGTAATGCACAGACCCAAGATTCTGAATTAGTTTCTCCTATTCACCTTTTTTGGGGGATGGTTTGGGCTTCTGTGGTAGGGAGGTGGAATGCTAACAAAAGAAAGTAAGCTATGAAGCAAGGTTTAGCTTGCTAGTGAACGTCCCCTGGTGGTAGAAAGTACCCCCTTCTCTGCCTAAGGTAGCTGGGGAATTCCATCTGCAGAAGGAATACCACAGGCCAGCAGTGCTGATCAAGCGTGATAAGGCAATGGGAGAGCCAATGTCAATGGCAGAGCAAATTCTGACTGTGGCCCTGACACTCATCTAGGGGATTTACACATCAGTGATGGTCTTCAACCTGTCATGTAGGTCTGGAACTATGACATTGGACTATTTATCTTGGTTGGGGATGGAATTGGAGAGTTTGGGGTCTGGGAGAGTAGGTCATGAGGAATGTGTGTGTACAGGCTGGTGGGCTGTATATTGGAATCACACGCTACCTTGACCAGAGCAACTGAGTTGCTCCCCTCATAAAGCAAGATGCAGAGATGAAGGTTGTGTAGGAAGTAGGAATCTCAATGTTTCCTTCATTAGGACATTCACAATCTTGAGACCAACAGTACTTAGCTAAAGCTAATTAACAAAGGACATAATCAACTTCATTTGGCATTTAATAAATTCTTCAACTACTTCAGAATTCTCCTGTACTTCACCCTGACATTTGATCTTTGTTTTTCAGATATGGTTTTATACACATTCAAGTACTTGATTGGCTCAGATCTCTAAAGGACTTTTTTTTGTTAACTTCTGATTGAGCCTTTATTCTCCTCCACATGACTCCTTAGCCAGTACATCTGAAGTTTGTTCCCAGGGGAAAGTGAAAGTCAAATATATGAGCTTATTTTCATTATATTAAATAAGGTCCTTAGAGTCTGGAATTCCAAATATTCAGCATTCCATGCCTTTGGTGCTCTTTTAGATGTTTATATATTTTCCTAAATTTTCACAGGCATGGATCATCCAGAGGGTCAAATCTGGCTTATGTAAGTCTAGAATAAAGAGCAAAAAAACAAAAAAGCTGGTAATAATGGTAAACTACCTCTCTCTTTTCCTAGCCATGATGGAACTCTTTAGGTTTTCTGGTGAAGTGTAGAGGGAGCCACAGTTTACCTGCATATACCTGATATAAGTCCCATAATGTTTAGCTCCTGTAGCCCGGTTGAGGTTGATACTTAAGGAGACCTCTCATTTGGTGACATTGAACTTAGGCTTCAATGAATTGAAGTAGCCAGGCATGAGAATACCTATAAAACCATTGTTCAAAGCCAAGGGCACACACAAAGCAAAAGCACAACATAGTAAAGTATGGACAAGTTTGGCATATTTTAAGAACAGATTGATCAGGGAAGTTTAGAGAATGGATATTTGCAGACGAACATTTACTAGTTATGATAAATGTCCACATAGCTTTAGGGGAACAGTGACTTAAATTTAAGGTAAGTATAATCTTCTGTGCCAGCAATATGTTCCTAGGGGGTTCTTTAAGATAGTAGAACTTGGATAAATAATGTATTGGATCAAGAGGCATCCCCATTAACTTTTGTTGTATGATTTATTTGATGAAATCTCTAATCTGTGTTTATATAATATACTTTTATAACTTACTGACTCTACAGAATGGTCACATGTTTAGTACTTCATCTATTCAACAACCACTTACTAATGTTCTTATTTATAATAGGCCAAGTACAGTCTTAGGTTCTGGGTATACAAAGATGAAAAAAACTCTTCTGTTATTAAGATATGCAGATAAATGGAGGTGACATAGTATTCTTAGTATAGTTACTGGGAAATGCATTTTATAATTAAAAATATGAAAAATAATAAAAGGAATGTTTTTTTTAAATTTTATTTATTTTTTAATTTAATTTAATTTTAATTGTTGTTCAAGTACAGTTTTCTGTCTTTCACTCCCATCCCAGTCCACCCCCCTGGTGCTCCCCACCTCCCTCCTATTTCCACCCTGCTTAGTTTTTGTCCATGTGTCCTTTATACTTGTTCCTGTAATCCCTTCCCTTTTCCCCTGAAATTCCCTCCCCTCTCCCCTCTGGTCACTGTCAGCCTGTTTTCCATTTCAATGTCTTTGGTTATATTTTGCTTGCTTGTTTGTTTTGTTGTTTAGGTTCCTGTTAAAGGTGAGATCATATGGTATTTGTCTTTCACTGCCTGGCTTATTTCACTCAGCATAATGCTTAAAAGAGAGTGGAACTGATTAATATGTGTGGCAATAACTACTATGTAGGAAATTAAAATAATTTTGCAGGTCTACAAAGCAAAATTTATATCTACTTTTGACATTTACCTTTTGACATCTACTTACCAAATGGAATTAAAGTCTATATGATCTTATGGTGGAGAAGTTTATACATTTAAATCAGTGAACATTACTGTTAATTTACCTCTCTGGATACCATTATGATTAGCATATAGGCTCTCAAACCAAAGATAAATTCCTGCCCATGATGCAAAATAGATCTGTTCAAACCATTGGCATCCTCACAGGTCTCCAAGTCAGGCTAGAAGACAACCTCTTTCAGCCTGACATGAAAAATAACTGATTTCCTGAATTTATATGAATGGATCTTTGTTTGAAATGGCTTAAGTATTCATAATAGCCAAAAAACAGCAGCAATGAAAAACAAACAAAAACTCCAAAAAGAAGACAAAGTCTGGATTAGTTTGAGATTTTCAAATTGGAAGCTTACACTTAAAATGTTATCAGTTCAAAAGAGCTCCTACCCTATGCAACAGCATGGAAGGAACTGGAAAGCATTATGCTAAGTGAAATAAGCCAGGCAGTAAAGGACAAATTCCATATGATCTCACCTTTAACAGGAACCTAAGCAACTAAACAAACAAGCAAGCAAAATATAGTCAAAGACATTGAAATAGAAAAGGGGATGACAGTCTCCAGAGGGGGGAG